>DWGJ01001009.1:0-22885 GCA_018246895.1 Aspitha aspitha aspitha
TGGGAAGCAACAGCATTCTATTTAAAAAAAATCATCAAAATCGGTTCACCCAGTAAAAAGTTATGAGGTAACAAATATACAAAAAAAAATACAGACGAATTGAGTACCTCCTCCTTTTTGAAGTCGGTAGAAAACAGCTTACATCACAAAGTAACCAATGTTAAGACTACATTAATAAACAAAGACAATGACTTAGCTATGTAACAATGATTTGATGAAAATAACCAATCAATAGCAAATGAGAATATTGTTAGTCAGGATGATAAAGGAATGCTACAGACTAAGTACGTACGAAGAGGTCCACTGCCACGTAAATAAGGATTCCCGTATGTTGCTGCGTATCTTACGTCTACGCCACCAGTAAACATTACTCCGGGATTCGCCATTGGAATCACTAAAATAATAAATTAATGTTAAAAAAACTATTTAAAAAGAAGCTTTTATATAAATGCCCTACAAAGAAGAAACTTTTCGTGTTCTCCTCATCAAGCCTCAGCATTTGATACCCATGGTGTGATAGTGCAGAAAAAATAACAAGACCGCCAACTTGCATGATCCGCCATATTTGAATTAGAATGACGTCATATAGCTAAGCTGCATGTCATCCAGGGTAAGCGTGTATAACAACTTTCAGCTGAATCGGTTAAAGATAACTGGACTAAAATTCAGTCGCCCGGACTAACATACATACATACCAAGTTAATAAAAAGCTTTTAAAGAACAATAAATAACAGTCTTAATTAGACAATTCGATTCGAAAATGATGTATAGCGTTATACCGATGATGTACTTTAAAGTCAAGAAGTCCCGTTGTATTCGTTGTTGCTGTTAGAACATTCCAGAACAAACCGAATAAACTTGAGGCGTAACCGAAACTGTAGCTTACCATCAGGTCCAATCATGCCGCCCAAGCGCCCGCAACTAGTTTGCCTATGCAGCGACCCGTAGTGGCTCGGGTAACAAGACATATCCGTGCTTCTAGATAAGGAACCCGTTAAGGAATCATTCGACTGTGGCGGCGCGTAGTCTCTCGAGTAGTCAACATATGGCACATAACCGTTCGTCTGCCCTTGATTCTGTTAATAAAATTAATTGCTTCAAATGTAAAATGGATAACATTAAGTGTGAAGTCTACCAATCAGCACTTGACCAGCGTTGTACTATGGCCTAAATCTCCCTGACTTATAGAAGAGACCCGGCCCAGCAGTGGACTAATAAAAAGGGTCGAACAAGACCATCAAATGTAAACGAGATATAATATTACTTCCCTGATTAACAATCACAAAAAAGATCAAGTAGAAATAAAGGACATGCGTATACATATTTATATGGAGAAAACGATTTACAGAACAAGGTAAATAATAATAAAGATAAAAATTAGGAAATAAAAACTTGTAAATAATTATTAATCGGTGAGCAAATAATAATTAGTCATAATAAATCAATTGTTTCAGGAAGGGATCTTATAAATACAGAATAATAAAATCACAGCTTGCTATACGACTTATAATAATTGTATAAATCGTCATTATCGTCGGCTCGTATTGAGCAACTTCTGCTGTCTCAGCTTCTATTGTATAAGTATACACATTAAATGTATAAATCGATTTAATTTAAGAAAATGTATAAGATATAAAAGCAAATATTAATTCGCTGCTCCTTCACAGAATTCGGTGGTATCGAATTAAATTCAGTCATCTTAATTTCGAGTCACGTTTCAAATTATTTTGAGGGGATCAAGTTTACAAGTTACCTATTTAACGGGGCCCTTTAATTTAAAGTTATGTAATGAAATCGCTTAAATATGATGTATCTAAATATGAACTCCGTGGAAAATTAAATATCGGAAATGTTAGTAAATTGAAATAAGCATGTAGTGTGGTGATGTTATCGAATGAAGATGTATAAGCATACTGCATAATTCCAAATACCTTGAGAAATTTTAAAAGAATATCAGTAAAGTAATAAGCAAAGTAATGACTACCATCTCTCGCATCCATGCACTTTTGGATTTTAATATGGTTCTTAAATACATTGAATTTACATTTATTTAGAGATTTCATTTTTATTAAAGACTTTGAACTATGACTTACTTTTAAATGCAGGTTGTTAATAGGCTGGTTGAAGTCTCCGCTGTATCTTTGGTACTGCTTCATGAGCTCGTTGTCATAGCCGGATTCCGGTAGAGGCACCGGCCCCGCTAGCGGCAGCCCGAGATTCGTCGTCAGGTGAAGAGTTGACCGTAACTCAGACTCAGAACCCGGGTTTGACAAATCCTACGAAAGTGAGAAGCATTTAAGCTTTCCAATAAGGAAATACGTACTTAGTACGCAAAACAAAAACGCTTAAGCGGTACTTTAAGAAGATTATAAAGATCTATTGAAAGAAATATTATGCTTAAAATTGTAAGATGAAATTATTTTTAGTAATCCCCGTATAAATAATAATCTGAATGAAGGAGTAGCAACGATCTTTTTATCGTCATTATAATTTATATTTCCAGAGGATAAACAAGTGAGTTTATCCAATATTTTATACAGCTTTCTTCTTCTCATAATCTGTATGATCCATTTTAAATAGTACTTTTTTAATATGTTAAATGTTCCTCTGCTTGACACGGGACTCCTCACATAGTGAAAAGATTTTAAGGTCATAGTCTACATCACTAGACAAGTGCCGTTTAACAGACTTCGATCACAACAGAAACATGATATATTTAACATACTCTAAGATAGGTTTCCTCACGATGTTGTTTCACCGTTGTTTTAACTTTTGTTTGATTTGTCAAACATTGCAAACATTCCTCTACAGTTTTTTAATCAAACTCCCTGTGTTGGATCATCTTAATAAATACTATTTATCTAAGCGTTCAATACGAGAGCTATCTTCACGTAAATCTGTTTGTTCGTCGACTGGCATCAGCTAGACATCAATCATCAAAATTAATAGCTTACGTGCGTGATTTAGACGTTCTATTAAATTTTACTGAGTTTAATATTGGATTTATGGATGTCTGTTTTCATAACTGTCAGAACTTTAATATTACATGAGAACAATACACAGAATTTAGTTTGTTTTTTTAGGATCACCATCATTAGACAAACTAAGACATTATTTATTTGTAAAAATATGGTTACATACAAATGTAGATTACATTATAGACAGGCGTCTGGTGATTATGGTAGGTTTGCAAATCGTTGTTTAAGTGTATACATTTATATACACATATACATATGTATTACCTTACAATAAATAAAACAATTTGAATGGTACACATTTTATCACCCATCCCCTGTCTATTTTCTGTTACTGAAGTACTTTATTGGAGAATACTTGAACTCTTCTAAGCTTCTCAGTTATTGAGAGGGAGTCAATCAACACTGTTCACATATTCCTTTAGATTATTCATCATTATTACTACCTTCACTTTCATTAGGTTGCTTTCCGTATATTGGTAACATCTAAATTAACGCATTTGTCAACATCGCTAGTTATTTATAATTAATCGAGTTTGCCTTGGCTTCGCCGTAATTATATCTTCGTGTGTGGTACCGTACAAACAAAATATATACTTAATGATAGTTTGTTTAGTAAATTAAAATTTACTTTAATTTCATTTAAAACCACTTTAAATTTCAAAAAAAGCTAATGTAATACTTATATCAAAACTAGAAACATTGATAGGAAAAAAAGAACCTCAATAAAATTATAGCGCTGTAGAAATATAATGTACATAATTGTAAGTAAATCGCACTCACCATATCACAACTACCCTCCACTTGTCGCAATTCCAATTTCAAATCGCTGATATTCGAACTGCGATCACTATCCTTGAATTGATCGACGCAGGTTTTACCGAGATCAGTGATATCCGGTTTCTTGACATCCGAGTTATTGGGCTTCCGGTGGCACAACATAAAGATGAATAAGATAATCACGAAGAATACAGCGATGGAGGCACTCGAAGCCACGAAAACGACGAGAGGAAACGATTCTAATAAAAAATATAAAACAAACTTAGTTTACTCAAAAATATCGATGTAGGATATTATAAAGAAATATACAAGATCAACAACTCTTATCTCAAATGACTTTATGAAAATGTGTACTAAATCTGATGACAGAAAGTGCACTACAATAATATTAACATTATATATAATAAGTGAGAAGAAGTATAACATTAAATAAGATAATAATATTAATACACTTATTGTAATCGAGCAACACGATATAAAAGTTTTAACGACTGTACGTAAGATGGCTGGAGCTTAATCACTCAGCAACCATTAAGACAATAACGAATGTAGCTGTTGTTAATTGCTTTTCCTTTGCAGCTCTCATTAAAAAGGTTTTAATAACAGCAAAAACTGCCTTACACGCTTGTAAGATCACAGAATAATACTTACTGTCAGGCACCAAATTTATCTCAATACTGTCACTTCCATACTTGTTGGTAGCTGTGCAGTTGTAAGTTCCAAAATGTTTGATGTAGCTTTCACGTATAATCAAAGTAGACTTTGTCAATTTATCTGCTAAAGTCTCTTCCAGAAATGCATAGTCCTAAAATATTGTAAATTATTTTGAAATTAAAAAATTATGAATCGAAACTGCCAAAAATATAATTAGTAAAATGATATACAATGAAAGTCGTTTCGCTTTTCCTTCAACCCTTCAACAGACTAAGCAATCATGATGGTTCTATATTTCTTGTGATAATAGTAACATTACAATTCAAAAACGTATTTATAATTACTGGTCACCTGGTCATGATACGTGTTGATCTCTTGGCCGCGATAAGTCCACGCTATATACTCAGGCTTAGGAACGGAGAATGAGACACATTCAACACGAACTGTATCCCCTTCAATTCCATATTGGGTTCGGTTTGATACTATTTTGGGTGGGCCTAAAAAAAGAACATTTATTACAGCTAGTCAGACAAAATCCATACAAATTTCAGCCAATTACAATGATAATCTGTTGGATACATGGATACATATATGTCATTAAAATGCTTGGTATTAACAGGTTTGCAACAGGTAAATTCTAATATTTCTTTGTCACGATTGCATTAATTCTATAAATGCCGATCATTAATCAATATTATTATTAAGTTCTCAATAAAAGATTACTAATGAAAAAACGTTTACCAATGACTTGAGATACAGAGAATGGTTATAGAAAAAACCATCTTTCTTCCAGTTTTGAATAGTAAATAAATAAATACATTTCAAGCAACTATTTGACTAATACAAGAATGAACAAGCAATTTCTACGTCTTACATCCTCAAACATTAAAACCTGTACGTTGTAACGTAACAATAGATGACATTGTAGCCAAACGCGAGTTTATAGCAATTAAATAAAATTTTTACAATAAATCAACTATGTCGATATAAAAATATAGTGACGTTAATATACGATATGTCTTGAACAGAGCTCGACCCGCATAATCGTGCCAAATGTACGTAGCAATATAATGGAAGTTTCAAGTTTGAAACTCCAATGGCCAACTTGTGGGATATGTCTGTGTGTGAGTAATGCGTCTACTGCAGCTTTTTGAATAATATCGTTTCTTCATCGGCAAGACATTATAAAACAAAATAGACATGTTAAAGACTCGACCAAACGGATACAGTAATAAAACTACTATTCAAGTTATCATTAAAACTCCAAATTATTTTGATAACAACGGAAATGTTTCATTTTTATAAGTATGGATACTTTGTTATTACATTACATTTTACTTTAGGATTTAAGGATTTTATATAAACCCAGTACATAGGATACGAATAAAACATATGTACATAAATATTCGTACACTTGCCCAAAGAAGGGGCTGCTATGAAACTGGAGGGTGAATGTTTAACTATAACCAAACCCGACACAACGGTAACCGCAATGCGCTACGTTACTTTAATGGAGGTAACGTACCTGGAACTAAATTTTGTAATGCCATTATCGCATAAGCCGTAGTTGACGCAAACCAAACACGTAACTCGTATTTCAAAGTTCACTACAAGTCGAGTAGTTGGATGGTGGACGCGAAAATGGTCGCGCTGACGTCGCCGCTTACAAACTTGGTTTACTTCGTGAAATAAACTTGAAGATTTGTAGTAATACTACATATTTTGGAAGGATCAAACATAGTGTGAAATGTATTTTCAAACATCTGAAAGTCATTTGTTGCTGCACCCAAAATAAAAAGGTCGAGATCCTAACAATCAATAAAGATGATCTCTATCTAGCGAAGCCGATATTTTTATACTGTAAATGATATTTTTTGTAATATTCTGAATTTTAAGTGCGCGTAATACGTCAACAAATGGAGTGTAAGCCACAGATGACGTAAAACGGAGTCCCAATTATCTAAAGCATCAAAGTTTGCAAGATGTTGGATTCGAGAATGGTCTCACAAACGTCACCACTTGCCAACTAGTTTTGCAAGCGAGGAAAATTTAGTTTTGTAGAAACATCGAATTTCCGGCAGAACAAAGTTTGAAATGATTTTGTCGAATCCGCGTTAATTAAATCCTAACCTTCTTAACGATGATCATAGTTTTACTATTGTTGTATTGTTTCAAAGAAAATATAATATTAATACATGCCGCCTCAATAGGTATTTCGTTCCCTCAAATGTATACCCTGAACCTTTAAAAAAATCGATATGTGTGATAAGCATACGTGCTAAATCAAAGGCTAATCATCGCTTTTCATCAAGCGAGATCATCAGCAAACACTTGACTAACATCTACAAACGAGCAATAAACAACTCAACAAGACGTTAGTCGCTAACAAAGTCTACATTGTGCCAAACTTGTCCAAAGTGGAGTTTGGATTTGGCAATGGACTTGCTAACGTCGCTATTCACCAAGTAGTTTTAAGGAATCCTTCGAATAACGGACACTATGCTACTTCTGATAGAATGAATGAACCTTTAAGTAAAAGTAGCTTAACGTTACATAAAAATTCATATGTAATTTTAATACAAACCCTTTTAATAGCAAGTCGAGAATTTGTGTGTCCCTAATAATATTAACTATTACAATATCCATAGTTACAGTATTAATGTTCAAATAGTAAAATGAAGGTAGTTTTATAAGAGAAACACAGCGAACTTTTGATCGCAATGTAAAGCTTCTGTTCTTTAAAAATGTTAGTACTATCTCACCTTTAACATAAACCATTGCAAGAGCTTCAATTTCTTTAAAGCCGTCCACACTCGCCCGGCACCAGTACTGCCCAGCTGATGGCTTAGTCACTGTCACTGTTAAATTACTAGACTTGCCCACTCTCTGTGGAGTAAACAGCCGAGTTAATATTAGCTTAAGAGCAGTGTGATATGAAATTAAAAACAAAATGCATGTTTTAATTTAAATATCTAATTTAGGCAAACAAAATTTTCTGTTCCATCAAAACACAGTTTCTTTCGATCGAAATAAAGTATTAATTCAATGTAATTAGAATTTTAAATTTGAATTTCCATCTTAAGATCTGTAAGCCATTTATGTATAAAGATATCATTTATAGATCGAACAGTCAGTGGGCTTTTAGTAGTACAATCATATCATCTTAGATTAGATATAGGCTATCTCTCGAAAGCTCCTTCCCTCATTAATAAAGAAAAGTTTTGCATGTTTATCAATGCTTTCCGTTATTTCTCAAATTAATAATATGTACTAACAATTTTCGATTATAAGCAATGTCAAATATGAGTGTTCTAGCGCCGATCATTAATATTCGGCATCTTAATCTATGAAATACTGGACCTGAATTTTAAATCAGTTAACAACTTACGATTAGTCGATCGTTTTCGTAACGAAGCCATACAATCTTCGGCGAAGGGTGACCTTCGACTTGACAGCTCAACGTAACAGATGTTCCAGGATCACCTTCCACATCCTGTGGCTTGGTTTTAAATGCTGGAGGATCTGTAGCAGACCAAATTGGTCAAATTAACAGTAATAGTCCAAAAAAAGAGGTCATCTACCTACAATAGTTCTCTTGGATTCCCTGATAAAGGACAGAATAATATACTTGTGTAGCGCGTTCTACCTTTAAGTATGTTACTTACTTTTAAGTTGCAAATCAGTCATTTGTAACAAATAAACCAAGAGAAATACTAGTGAACAATAGTTACAATTCATTGAAGATGTTTTAGTTACAATCTGTCTGAATAATAACAATTGACACAATTACATCGATCACACGAATCGTAAATTTATTACTTTGCCATTTATATAGACATTGAATGATAAACGACGGCGAATAACTATTATCATTGAATAATTAACGAATTGATTCTTGCCCTTAAGTGTTAACAATTATTTCCAGTTGTAGTGCTAAGATTAATTGAGATATTCGTTGGTTCTAAGGAACAAGTAATTAGATATTGTTCCAATTTCAATAATGGTTCAACGAAGAAATCTATGTATTACTAAAATAATATTTAGAGAATGTAAAACTGTTTTTCAAGGTACAAAAAATGAGAACGAAAATTTGTAGACGTTAAATGTTATTTATTAAATTATGAACCACATGTTACTTTTATTAAAATTATGACTCACAGTACATAATTATATTTATGAGACTTTTAAAGACAATTCTGCAGTGATACAGTAGGATCTGGATAGAATCCGTTTTACGGATTAGTAAACGCCTGGAAAGCATGCCTTTTCTTTTGTTAAGTCGGATTTCAAACAAGTAGCTAGACGCCTGTCTAGCTCGCAAATGGTGTAAACTACTTTACATTATTAAGTTTCCTAGTTACAGCATTCTAAGAACGACGTTTATAAAAATAAGTGAACTAGATCGTTAATAACACATATAACCGTAATCAAATGCTATCCTGTCAAATTATAAAAGAAATATCTCTTACAATACATGTTTCTTTAAACCAAACAATTTTAAAAGATCCTTTTAATACAAGAATATTCCACTAGCAGCGCCGCTGTAACAACTATTTCTGTTGGTCGGATTATAATAATGTCATTCCGCTGACACGTAATCAAGGGAGGCTACTTAATAAAATCTCAATATTTTGATCAAACGTACTCAATTACTTCAATCATATTTTATTTTTTTGTAAAAGATGTAAAATATAGTGCTAATTAAAAACTGCAAGAAATTGAACCACTTTAATAAGATCTCTGAACAGACATTAGCATAATTAAAAGGATTATGAGATGAGAGAAAAATTTCTTCCTTCCTTAGAATTAAAATGAAAATTCCACTTAATTTGCTAATCGGCCCGTGCTCCGATTTAGCCAACAGTATAATTAAATTAGACGTTGTTTAAGATTTAATTAGGTTAGATTATTAGATTTATATTAATGCGATTAACATGCATCATCTCATCATGACATTTACATATTATACCATTTAAATTTGCGATACGTTTCATTTTATTTTTAGATTTTATTACGATAGAAGTCTTCCACTAATCCGTTGGGTCAGTCAAAGTTTTTAAAAAAGTAAGGAGGACAGAAAATAGGAAATCTGGTATTTCTTCACATACTCGTCGCTGAGAAAGCGTTTAAATGAACTTCGACGCTCGTCAAAAACCCTTAGTGAGCTATATCCACTGTGTTGGTCTTACAAGTGTTAAAATCGCAATTATTAATGTATGTAGAAATAATCTGACAATGTTTTAACAGCCTAGCCGGTAGTAACTACAGTTTGACATATAGTAGCCAAAGGTAACATTTAGCATGTTCCATTCCCTTAGTAGCTTACCGCATGTAAGACTCCCGAAATCGCGACTGGTTAAGTTTAGTTATCTTATTCTAATTGAAATATTAGCCTGAGTTTAAAATATTTTTCGAGATTTTTTTACCCTACAAAAACACATCCAAAATTTATACGAGAAACATTTGAATAGAAACCAGGTAAATACTTTTAAGAATCCTAGTCTTCACGATTTTCTGTTTAATTAGTTGCCAGCAAAATCTTGTAGCTCTTTGAGCAACGATCCTAATTGGCAAGAAGTGAATAACTGAAGAAATTAGAGCAAAAAATTAATTCGCAGATCCTTGACAATTGTGTCCTTTGTGAAACAAAGTAAGATGCTCAAAGTGATTCAAAGGAGAAATGTTTTTCGAAAAAACAATGGCTGAACAAATAGGCACTCGGATTATTAGTTCTCATTTTGTTTTGCTACGAACACCAAATGATTTACATTTGCCACTGTTACTCAGTATTGTTCAATACGCCACATTTTTATTTTGCCGCCATATTTACTTTTGTCGAAACAGTTTATTTCAATGAACATTAAAAAATGTACATGGATTTTTGTTCATTGTTCCTACATCAGAATCGTTACAATTACGTTCTTACTTAAGACAAAACACTCAGAAATTCTTATTTAAGAAAAACTGTTAAACAAAAGGTTTCGTAATTTTCTTACCTCATTTTCCTCTTGACATATTTCTTATGCCACTTTAACAATGGTTCTTAAAAATTTCATTGCAAACGTTCGAAATAGGTTTAGGCAGTTTTTGTAAGAAGAAAATAACGATATTTGCTTATAGGATAATATTAGTTAACAAATTCCACTTAGCTTTATTTTGAAATTTTCAGTGTTAAATCTTACTTTAGGCGACAGCAATTGTGCTAATATAAGCCGCTTACAAATCGCATTTTTACAAATCCAACAGCAGAACAAGCTTTAATAATACAGAATGGATGCTAAAGTTCCCCTCAAAGATCATTCTATTAAGCTTTAACCGTATCTCAGTTCAGAGCTAACAAGCTGTCGGAAAAGGAATCATAAAAAGCGTAACTTACAAGCGACTTCCAGCGTCTTGGTATCGGCGCTCTTGCCGACGCCATTGTGAACTTCACACTTCACAGTCGCCTCGTTGTGTCGCCGAGACACGTTCGATAGCACCTGCCAAATGAGCAATTATTAAAGCTAAATTACGCGTAACTCTTAAAAATATGTTGTGCTCTGAATAAATTTTTACATCTTTATAAAATTTGAATATATCTCTAAAAACAACAGCACAGACCTGATAAAACTGGGTAAGCACGTTTTCAATTTAAATTGTCGCTATTTTACGAAATTAAAATTAAGTACAATTAATGTTCACATCAGTGACCTACATTTTAACCATATTTACAACTCTCGTCTAAATGTGTAAATTTTAATATCAGTAAAAAAATATCAAAATGTTACAAAATATATCTTGGCCATGTCATAGGGCTAATGAAAAATGCATACTGCAGGTGTTCCGCGTGCCAAGATGAAATTTGAAAATTCCCTCGGGTGGGAATTTTTCAGACGCAACATGCAAATATGTGGGATATTAATTCCTTGAGGGACCTAATATATATAAAAGTAATTGTTTCTTTAATAAACACGGCGAGGAGCCAAATTGAGCATGTTTTTACTTAGACAAGTTCATTTATGTAACGTAAAGTGTAATAAATACAGGTCATGTTGAGCGTAAAACTGAAATTTGCTACAAGAGGGTGGTAAACTTTTTTCAGCTCTGGAACTATTCTTGCATTGTGCATTAGGCAATATTATCGATTTGGTTTACCGTTAAAAAATGGTATTGGGCAACATTATCGGTATCAATAAATCGATTAACGTTATACACTTTTCGAAATAGACTATCTTTACTTAACAAATTTTCAACTGTCTTCTGACTATGGTCAGAAATACAAAAGTCATGGTACCTTTGCATATGACATCGGTTAGACACTATGCGGCAAGCCAAAAATGGAAAAAATCCCACATACGAGTATTATTCAGTTACATTTCCCTATAATGTACTTCAAACTGAGTAACACATTATACTTACCAGTTCGTTGTAATTGACGTTAACTATTTCTTCGTTGTTCACGAACCATTTATAGGTGAGATTACTAGGATTGGCACTTGCATGGCAACCTGTGAAAGAACTTGAAATTAGTTATTTAGTAGGTACTGTAATGCTGTACTGTGGTAGGAATTCTTGGGTAGATTCCTAACTCCTGACTAACTTTGATACTAGGCAGAAAACATACCACTTTCCTGAAGGAAGGACAAAACATGGACTGAACAATCAAGAAAAGGCAAATTCCTTGATGACCACTAAAATGCATATTGCATATCCTCAACCCTCTCTTGGTTATGTGTTTCTTTTATAATGAGCTAGTAAAATGTGGGTGGACAGACTTCAAAAGTGAGAGCTAAATTTCAAGTAGTAAATATGAACAGTTATAATAGTTATGTAGCGTAACTCTGACCTGTCCTTTACCATCGCCTAATGTTACAGACAAACAATTGTTGGGAACTGTAGTCTAGCTTCTTTTCTCACAAAATTAAACGTCTGATACTCACCTAGTATGAGAACTTCACCTTCTTGTATCCGACCGTTGGGCGCGCCAGTTTTCACAAACACTTTAACTTTTGGAGCATATTGTACCTGGAAGAAGGAAAAGGAATTGAAACTTCTAGTGAATACAGGAATTAACACGCAACTATCAGTTTGTACCTTAAAAGTGAGGTGAGTTTCCCGATATATATTACTAGCACTAGTAATATCTGATAATTAAAGATATGGGTCAATATAAAAGAGTGAACATTAACTGATTAATGAGGGGTACAATATGTAAAACAAACCAAATGCAGATCTTGATTTTTATATCTATTTTACACCCTCACAATCTTCCAACAACTCCTATAAGTGTAATATTACCATTATAAGTTCTTTAAACGATCCAGCAAAGCAACGCCAGATGACAAATTACCAAGTAACGCGTGTACAACTTAACCCGAAGTCACACGCTAAGACAATTCGTATGCAATATCAACGTTGCGCCGTGGATTATGCAGTACTGTTGAGCTATTTCCATGAATATTCAACACGTGGATTGTGTTCGAATTGGCTCGTTCATAGATGCATAGGCTTGACAACTGGGAGCTGCAGAGCGTTTGATGGGTTATTTGAAAGTATTAATAGTAAAAAAAAAAATATAATACTCATTTCAATATTTTCTTTAATAAGAGTACCGTGCAAGTAATAATATTTTTCAATTAATGTGTAGCCTAAAATTATTATAATTAGAAAACAAACGATGAAAACTATCCGTTAGCTACGAATATCCGATAACATGATCAATGAACAGGAGAACAGGTGATGTGATTTGGTAAACATATTTCTTCTAATAAAAAAATTACTCAAAGCACCTCAAAAGTTATTTCCATCGTTATTTTCCTTAAGATATTTATAATTCCCGATAATGTCAAAAAACAGGAACAAATAAGAACATTAAAACTCCCCAAAGACGATATCCTAAAGTGTAATGGCCTCTTAATATTCATAACGTCTCTCTTTTAGGGGAAAGAACCATAATAATCGCGTCAGAAGAGCCAATTAAGGCTTGATCGAATTTTTTAAAAGAAAATAGAGAAAAAATGCCACAAAATTGATTTTGGTAATGTAGCGAGATCCTTCAAATTAATTTCAGCATCGCAAAGTGAAACTCGAAGGCTTCATAAAGCTCTTGGCTCTTCATGTTATGTTTTCCGCATTCTATTTTCTTTTCGGTGATTTTTGCTATTCTTTAGTGAGTTCTATTAGCTATTAAGAGCGTAAAGCACTGTATTTTGATGTCTTTTACTGTACTTTTCACTTCTATTTTTTCTTCGGTGTTATTTAACTACACCGTCTAGCTACCTTCTTCTTCTTAGTTAGCTTCTACCAAATTCTAGCGGATCAAACTTTTGACGATCAGCACATGTCATATATATGAACAGAATTTTGCCTTAATTGTTAATACCACATAGAATTTTATATTGTGTTAAAAACTTTCTCTGTTGCATAAAATTTGACTTATTTTTATCGCCTTTAAAGCCACAGTATTTGTTCGGTATATGCTTATTTCATTTCATTTATTAATTTATTATTTATTAATGTAATCACTAAAAGCAAAAAAATACACTACATCATCTAATCAAAAAATACAAATCGACCTAATTTCATATAAGAAAATACCAGTAATGAAATTGAGAGTTATTATTTTAACAGAATACGTGTCAAAAATTTGCTGAAATTTGATTACCTGTAAACTTTTTTCGGCTCAAACTTAGTATAATGGACACTGTATGCAATGAAGCTTTAAGTCTAGACGAAGCCTTTTAAAAAAAGGAAATCAACTTCACAAAGCTTCGTTTGTAAGTGAACATAGAGCCTTTAAAAACGTGTCTTTCTTAAAAGACTTTTGATAAAAACTTAGAGCGCGAGAAGTGAATCTTAACTTAACGAAAAATTAAAATTATACAGAATCAAATCAAGAAAAAAATATATTGATGGTTGACAAATCTTGTAAATTACAATCGTAATGTGAGATGAGTATAAGGAATTGAAGACTTGATTCAATAAAAGTTTGAGTCACTGTTAAATTACTAATTACCCATTACATTACTGCTCAAATTATAGTAAACTTAATTCTTTCAGAACGAATCTCACATTAAAATTTTCCTTTCCTCGTGTACTGAATCTGCTGACACTTCTAGCGTGTCGTCATGAAATTAGATCCTTACATAGCCCTCTTATTTTCACTTTTCCAGAGTAAAACCACGACCAACTTCACTCGACCCACCCTGCCTCTCAACAGCCTTGTCAATTGAAGATGTTTCTGGAACGCGGAAGGAATCTTATGGGTCAAGTGACAGTGGACACTCGGAGAAGCCGATTCGACGAATTTTCTAGGAAGACGTACAAAAATTGCGGTGAGGCTTTTTCACTAGCGTCTGTTTCTTTATTTCGTTACGTTCAGCCTTTCTTTATATCCGTTTATTGGTGGCTTGGCTTAAGGGTGTAATTTATGTGTGTGCAAGCTGAGTTGGAGGTGGGTTTTTTTTATTACGTCGGATTTTATTATATTGATATATTCTTGAGTCCATTAGCCCTCTAAGCAAAAACGATGTTGATTGGCATGGCGGAAAACAGAGTTTATTTCGGGATGTGTCGTTTGTGTCTATTGGATTTGTTACGCTCTATAGATTTAATGTTGCGATAAAAGAATCTGTTCCATTCTTTTAAAGAAAACTGATATTACATGTTATATACTTCAAAATAATATATTTATTCAACTCAAGCTCAATTATTTCATTATGATATTTAAAAGAAGTAGAAGTATGATAAAATATCAATTTAAAAATAATAGTAAATAAAACAAGCCAGTATTTAAAAAATCAATGACGGCAACGTCTCTATCAATGAGATTCACTTCTATGAGCTTTGTTGTTTCTGGGTGGAACCTCTACCCTTCTTTGCAGCAGCGGCTTAAGTCACGTTATGAACTACAAGATCTTATTTTACACAGACGACATTTTGCTTTCAAGTTGGTCAAGATTCAACATGTCATCTAGAATACCTCATTTTCATATGAGACTACGCTCACACAACACACTATTCTTACCAGATCAAATTCTATAAGCTAATAGAGGAAGTGCCAGCCGCTTATTCAAAACTAAACTACCCAGATTACAATTTTATTCCACGTTTAAATCAAAACCATGTTGTGTTCGATTTATAAAATTTGTTTTCTCCAGGAAAAGTAAAACACAGGAATTGGTTTCATACCAAACCAAGAAGGAATGGTTGGCACTCAACTCAAAATTTGTATCCAAACTTTTCAAATGGATTTTTTCTTAAAGTAGGTACGAAAATTTGACGATCATCGCTTACCGCACGCAGTCATGCCCGTCTTTAAGTCGATAACCTAAATCCACGCTCCAGAGCGTTCCAATTCTTTTATTTTATGTCAAAATGAGTCTTATTGTATTTTTCAATTATTCTATGTCATAGCGGATTTATACTTTCGTTTACTTTTACACAATATCAAAAAAGTCTTTCGGATATTTCTGATTTATCTTCACGTTTTCGTTTCAATTTATTTTCTTTAGGTTATGCGTGTTTATAATGAACATAATCATGTTAATGTCCCACTGCTGGACAAGGAGAACTCCTGCAAAGGAGGTAAGCGTAGATAATACTCCGCTGCTCCGGAGATAATAGTAAAGGATGATGAAGATACGGTTTAATTGTGAAGAAACGATTACAATCATGTCGATTATATGTATTATATAGAAAAAACAAAATTGATGTGGCATAATGGTAGAATTTAGTCTAACTACCACAGCACCAAATTTAATACCGACTATAATTATGCAGAATAATTTAGAAATGTAAATATATACGGCCCGGGCTATCGCTAAAAAGAGTGCATATTTCCAACGGAACGACCAAAAACGTAATTTCATATTTAACGAGGTTGGAGTTTTTGTCCTACACCATCTTTCTCGTCTAAGGTTTTTGCGGAATAATTTCCACCTCGCGTTTGAAAAACGAAGAACTATGGAGATATAGATTTAGAGAGAATTTTTTTAAATAACTCCGTTTTTTTTGTACTCTGTTCTAAAGCCATCTAATAAGAACTCAAAATGCCCCCAAAGCGATTATGACCGCAGGCATGAATAAACCTGACGATCTTTAAATAATTGACCGGATTTTCATGAAACATATAAGAACGATCATCGGAAAATCAGCTTTAAACTCATAACACGCCTCTTATTGTGTCGGGAATTAATAAATTACGAGTATGTCATACCAATATTACATTATAAATGTCGCTGGGATAATACATAATATAGACTTCCCTCCGGACCTCGGTTACGAGTAGACGTATTCTAAATTATTGTCGATTTAATCTGAAGTAATTAAAAATAACATTTTGCAAATTTAATTACCGAGTGAATAATAGGAGTGCATAACGTTACTGGAGTTCGCTTGCTGATCGTGCATGTCACTTATATGTGCCTCTCTCTCTGACTCGTGCATCTAATTAACGAATCACTGCTGCTCGCCGTCTGCTGGCGCCTCGCGCAACATCAGGGCATGCGCCAATTGCTATGCGCGCTCCCCATCGCTACGTAAGAAGATCAACCAACAGCGACGCG
Organism: Aspitha aspitha aspitha; assembly: GCA_018246895.1. Classification (NCBI taxonomy): domain Eukaryota; kingdom Metazoa; phylum Arthropoda; class Insecta; order Lepidoptera; family Hesperiidae; genus Aspitha; species Aspitha aspitha. The sequence goes on from DWGJ01001009.1 coordinate 16,955, forward strand.
CGACGGCGCGAAAACAGTATTGCGGTTAGTGTATAGAGTGTCTCACGTTTATAAGCGCCTGGTACTTTTGCAGTCTAGAGGGGCTTCTCTTACACTACAATTAGACATTTGCTACTTTCTGGTGCTGTAGTTTTGTGTACTGCTTTTTTCTGCGTGTTTCTTTAATACTTCGTGACAATTTAAGTTATAAAAAAAATAAATAATTAAAAATGCCACTACGCCGCACCCCGCCGACCACACCACTTGTACACCTTGCGGCGCAAGAGCCGTTGAGTACGCTAACAATTCCGAAGTCAGTATTAACGCAAAGCTCACTGCAGCACTGCGCATCCGAACCGGACTTAAACAAATCCAAGTCGACGGATGATTTAGACCGAGGAGCTCTCAACATAAGCCAGCGTGCCAAACGCAAGCGCACAAGCTGTTCTGATACCCAATTAAATGATTTTATGATTGAAATGAAGTCTATGTTTGAGGAATTAAAAGCGCATCAAATCTCCCAGGATGCAAAAATGGAAAAAATTGCACAAGCAATTGAAGAGGTTAAAACGCAGAATACGGCAATGCAAAACACAGCCGACTTCCTTGCTAACAGATTTGAAAATATGCAATCTCAAATAGAAAAACTAGAATCCGATCGTTCGAAAGACTTACAATACATTCAGACAATTGAAGAAAAACTCGAATACTTAGAACGACACAAACGAGCCACCTCTATTGAAGTTAAAAATATCCCATGTACCCCAGGGGAAACAAAACAAGCCCTTGTTAAGCATATTTCGTCGATTTCAACAGTGCTAAACGCACAAATAGATCAGCGCTGTGTAAGAGATGTGTTTCGCATTAGCAAAAGAAATTCTGAAGACAAAACAATAATTGTGGACTTCACTTCTGTTCTCACAAAAGAAATCATAATAAAGAAATATAAGGAGTACAATAGGAACAATAAAACTAGTAAATTCAGTACGGAATCTTTACATATGGCTGGCCCACGTATACCAGTATTCATCTCTGAAAATTTGTCACCAAAAATGAAACGACTCCTGTACCTTAGCAAAGAATTTGCGAAATCCTATGCTTATGATTACTGCTGGGTGACAAATGGTAAAATATTTTTAAGAAAAAAGGAAGGTTCTCCTGCTCTTGCTGTAAAATGTGAACAAGATCTTGGAAAATTAAAGCCCTGTGAAAATTTATGACTTGCAAGTAACTACTGGCATCATATATTTCAGTATTTATCTTTCTTAATTTTCTTAGCTTATATTGGTTTTATACGTTTGTTTTATGTTATGTTATTGTCATTGATTCTGATTTACACTCACAATTCACAAACTCAAAACTCTGTCTTATATATTTATTTATCAAAATATAATCAACGCATTACACACTCAGTAAACTACACTCAGTACACTACAGTAAAACTCTACTCATCTAAAATATTGGCAGTGAAAAACTTTACTTTAGTTATGCAATACCTGTCTCACCTAGTATTTCCGGCAATTGTTCATCTCTCCTTCCAGTATGAATAGTACACCAGATATTAATGATGACATTGAGAGAATATCTGTTTCACAATCTTTCATTTGTGCGCCTGAGAACTGTGTTAAATACTTTACAGACACCATAAACTCATTGAAAATATTGCACCTTAATATCAGGAGTATCGGTTGCAATTTCAATGAGCTACTTGTGCTACTAAAACGTATAAATATTATTTTCGACGTACTTGTACTTAGTGAATGCTGGTTAAGTAAATGTCAACATTTGCCCAATCTACCGGGTTATTCTTCTTTTAAAAGTGATCACACAAACCAAAATGATGGTGTTGTGGCGTTCGTTAAGTTTGATTTAGCATGCACTGTAGTCAAACCAGCTTTCAGTGATGCCAACTGCTTGGTGTTAAAATTTAATAATGAAGCAGCGATTGTGGCCATGTATCGTTCTCCTTCAACTCGGAATATATCTAATTTTCTAGTATCCCTAGATTGCACATTGAAATCGTTATCTAACTTTAAAACTATTGCCTTAATTGGAGATATGAACATTAACATACTACCTGGACAGGGGGACTCTGATGCTGATGCATACTTGAATACAGCTGCTGTGCATGCCATGCTGCCTGCTCATACATTTCCTACTAGGAAAAACACTTGCCTTGACCACATACTATTGAAAACAAACACATCGTCTACTGCAATTGTTGTAGACACATCTGTTACTGACCATGCACCTATAATACTGTGTTGCAAAAGCAAAATGAAGATGAACAGAATCGCATGTACTAGAATACTTACTGACGATGCTGCCTGTGTCAAAGACCTAGAAAATACTAACTTTTCGTTCATAATGTCTATGACTGATGCAGAAAAAGCAGCTATTGCATTAGTTAACACTATTATTAATATCATCAAGACTCACTCACGCACTGTCGACATCACCAGTAAATTTAGAATAATTAAGCCTTGGGTAACTCCTGGACTATTGCGCTGCATTAGAAATCGTGACCGCCTATACAAAAAATCTAAAAAAGACCCCAATAACCAGATAGCTAAATTGACGTATACGCGCTATAGGAACTTTTGTCGGAACTTACTAAAAACCACTAGGCTGTCTTACGAGCGTGTTGAATTTCTTAAAGCTAAGAATAATCCAAAAGCCACGTGGAAGCTTATTAAACATGTTACTAACATTAACAATAATAGTGCAACTGCCAACTCTCTTCTCAAAATATCTTCTGAGCCTGAAAAATCGGTCGACACAGTCAATGAGTTCTTCTGTAGCATTGGCAGAGATCTAGCATTAAGATCTACTAGTTCATATACCGGCCATCCGACTTATACAGGTTCCTCGACAGTAAATTCAATGGCTTTAATTGCTACTGATCCACAGGAAATTGAACATCTTATTCTAGGGCTCAGGAAATGTGCTGTTGGTTGGGATAAAATCTCAGCATCATTATTAAAATCAGCACGTAAATGTCTTATACCCGTAATAGTACATGTTTTCAACCTTTCTTTTTCAACGGGTGTCTTCCCTAGTGTTTTTAAAGAGGCCCTTGTTCACCCTGTCTATAAGAACGGAGACAGGGAGAGTATTACTAATTACAGACCAATATCCGTATTAACAACGCTCTCCAAAATACTTGAAAAGGTTTTAAATAATAGATTGACGAAGTACCTTAATACTTTCTCTATTCTTTCAAAAAATCAATTTGGCTTTCGGAGAGGTAAATCTACGGAGGATGCAGTCCAAGAGTTGACGCAAACCGTAGTTGCCAATCTCAACTCTAACCTAAAAACTGTTGGTATCTTTTTGGACCTCTCTAAGGCGTTTGACACTGTCCGTATTCCGATTCTTATAAATAAACTAGAGCAGATCGGAATTCGAGGCGCTGTCCTTGAAATTTTCAAGAGCTATCTCAGTGACCGTAAACAAAAAGTACAGATTCGCCCCTATACTAGTCAAGCCCTACCCATTACATACGGAGTTCCTCAAGGAAGTGTGCTTGGGCCTACACTATTCCTTATTTACGTAAACGATTTGTGCAACCTCAATTTAAGACACTGTAAACTTTTTGCATATGCTGACGATACTGCCCTCATCATACAAGCTCCTACTTGGACTGAAGCCCGGGAAAATTCTGAGTCAGCAATGAAAACTGTCATGGATTGGTTAGATAAAAACTGTTTGATACTGAATTTGAATAAAACAGTATATACTACCTTTGCATTAAACACTTCGGGCTTACCATGCCAACCTTTCCGCGTTAGTGCACACCGTTGCAAACCTAAAGATATCACCTGTTCTTGTACTGAATTAACCCATGTTCACACAATCAAATATCTTGGTGTTCAAATAGACTGCTTACTGACATGGAAAGATCAGATTGAGGCAACTGTCTCTAGAGTGAGAAGATTGATCTACGTGTTCAAGATTTTAAGAGCTACCGTTGATCACGATACCTTAAAAATGGTTTACCTTTCGCTTGTGCAGTCAACACTATCCTATTGTCTTTCAGTATGGGGCGGGTCTGGTAAAATCAGATTTCTCCGTTTAGAGAGAGCTCAAAGAGCTGTACTGAAAGTTATGCACTCGAAGCCCATCCTATTCCCGACCGCAGACCTGTACAAACTAGCCGGAGTTTTGACAGTAAGGCAGTTGTTTGTGCAACAGATCATCTTGCGTAAACACCAATCTCTACCTTATTTCAACAAAACCCAAAATATTCGACGTACTGATAGGGTTTGTGAAGTAATAAGATGTCGTACCGCCCTTGGAAAGAGACATTACAGTTATATTGCATGCAAAATATATAATAAAATAAATAAAATTTTGAATATCTATCCGCTTACTTTTTGGGATTGTAAAAATAAAGTTACAAAATATTTGCAAAATTTGTCGTATGATGAGACTGAGGATCTTGTTTTTACGTAATTACACACAAATATACGTGCGCGTACATACACTCACACTCACACACCACACACACGCATATACACATACCGCACACACACACATACACACTACACACACACACTCATACACACATACACACACACAACAACGCAATCAGAATATTTTTAATGCTTTCAAATCTAAAAATCTATTTTATGTAATTGTTGCAGTTGATCAATGTAATCTTGATTAGCTTATTAGTCATCAATCCATTCCTCTTTTGTATTCCTGTTAATCGATACTTAGGTATATGATTTTATATGCACAAACTTCTGTCCCGAGGTGGGCGTAAGTAGCTGCGACACAGTTTTTACTACTGCAGCTGCTTACGTACATATAAATTTTGTCAATTTATTTTAATGTGTGTTTAATAAAATCTTTGAATCTTTGAATCTTTGAATCTTTGATATGTTATGCAGGACCTAGGGCCGGGACCAAAGGTATGTTATGACTGACCGTAATGTATACACTCTGTTAGTCAGATTAAACCACTCTATGTTAATGTCACGTTTGAAATTAACTGCTATTATCTTTATAAATCCAATGAATTATCGATTTAATTTACCAGTGCTAGATCGTAGCTGAAGTGCACACCTAATATAAAGATGCACACTACTTCTGGGCAGCAGTATTGTTTAAATTTCAAAATCATCTAATAATATCTTGCGAAATCTTCATTTTCGGCCATATCATACCAAATTCGGTCGACATTATCTAATGTTAACGACACACTTATCTAAATACACATCTTGGGTGAAAATCGAATCCACAATCCTGGCATAGTGATCAACTCCACCAATTGGACCAAAGGGCTCATGGCATTCTAATACTTTTAACTACATATAAATATGTATAAATACTTTTAACTACACATATACAGGGTGTTACAAACAAAAATATGTGACCTTTTTATGGATTTTGAAAGTATCCAGCAAAGTGGATAATACGGCGGTGACATGTCGATGTTGTGTAAGAAATAAGATATAACGAAAAGCTAATGGGCCACAGCTTCCAACGTCTAATGACTGTGACTGCACTCGATCAATCATTGGGGATAATAAACTGTATGGTTGGCGCGAACGTATTAGTCTTGGCCGGCGGCGGCGTCGCCAGCATTACAGATAGCTAAGGAGACATATATTTATCGTGTAGATTTCTAAGGTTTAAAGAGATTTACGTAGAGCCTCCTAAATCTACTCGGTTTAAGCCCGTTTTACTTTTTTATTCAATTCAAACAAACGTTCTGTAAATTACTGCTGTAAAATGGCACTGTTTTTAATGTTTTCAACCGCAGTCCATTAATATCCCTTCGTATGTATTTTCTTTTCTTTTTTATTACTATTTTATTGTTTTACCACTGGACCGGGACTCTTTTCATAGTGAAAGGGCTTTAGGCTATAGTCTACCATGCATCCAAGTGCGGTATGGTAGACTTTACACTTCTCAGAAAATTTTATATACCTACTTTACTTTAGG
>DWGJ01001010.1:0-22870 GCA_018246895.1 Aspitha aspitha aspitha
GTCAATGTCAAACAAAAAGTCCGAAGAAATGACAAAGAATTATTTTTTATAATGGTCGAATTTCGACCAGCAGGCGACCACTAGTTTATATAAATGTGTTATGTATGTTTATCAGCTGTCCGTATACCATAACACAGGCATTAAGCTGCCTAATTTGGTGTCTGACAGCCGTGTGTGTGTGTGTGTGTTGGTCGCCAGTTATGACTATGATCAGGACAGATACTGACCAGGAGCAGCTCGTGCGGCAGGTCGCCGCCGTTGTTGATGCCGCGGTTCATGGCGACGAACTGTTCGGGCGCGGGCTTGTCCTTCACGCTGGGGTTGTGCAGCGACGTGTTGAGCATGATGATCGCGAAGCTGAGCACGTAGCACGTGTCCGCGTTCGTGAATATGTCCGGGTTGAGCTGGCAGTAGCGCTGCGCGAAACACTCCATCATGCGGTCGATCTTCTGCGCCTCGCCCGGCAAACGAAAACTCCACAGGAACTGTCTGAAATCGTCCGATACCGAACCGACTTGTATACGGTTTCTATAACACTGGCTATGCCCCACGGTTTACCCGCGTCGATTAGAGAACAATCTATTAAAAACGTAAGAACGTCACGCTAGCGTTACTACAACAAATAAAGGAACGCTTTTTCGTTGCTGCTCCACTCCTATCAGTTAAAGCGTGATGTTATATAGCCTAAACGCTTCTTCAATAAATGAACTATTCAACACAAAAATATTTTTTCAATTCGAACCGTTCCTGAGATTAGCGCGTTCAACCAAACAAACAAACAAACTATTCAGCTTTATAATTTTAAGGTAAATTTTTAGCTTATTTTATAAAGCTGAAATAATTTTATACACTTCCTCATGTATCTCTATGTTAAAAATGTTTTATTCATATATCAATAGAATGATTAATTCACCTTTGATCTTATTCTTATATGACATACCGCAATATAAATCTATTACTAAGTTATATAGAATTTTAATAGCGCAACCTCGCGGAAGGTTTATTACAAAACCTGTTTGTAGTCATACTGAACGACAACATAAGCAACTCTATATAATACAAGTTTTAACTTGTATTGTATTTATTGCTGACATTGTTATATCTCATGACGAACAGAAGGGAATGTGTTACAAGGTGAGTGTTTACTTTCGACAACAGATATAATGCGGCGCACATGTGTGTCCGTTTGTGTGACGGGAAATCAACGTTAAAGCATTACAATTACATCCTTAACGGCCATCACATGGTGGATGTTCCTCGCATGTGTTGAGACATTTAAAAACGCACTCATTCAAGAACAAGTGACTACCTGCAGATTATATTATTGTTTGATTTGTAGCAAAAACGTACAATTCGAATTTTAAACTAGCTACGATTTCATTATCCTTGTGTGTGTGACATATTAACTATCTACACCACACACATATTCGTCCTGCATTCCAACGTTACTTTCGTTAATGTATTCCTATATTAAGACAGATTTTCAAAACATGGCGGCTCTCAACGTATTACATATAAAGAGAAATCAGTGATTTCGATACATTAAAAGGTTACTACAAATACTTAATTCAGATGTCATTTTTCGAGCACAATATCATGTAATGCCACTTTTATGTCGAACGAAAAAGCTTCTGTATGATGAACGAAACTTCATATAAGTAGGTATGTATGTAGAGAATGACACAAACAAACGCATAAAATCAGACCGTCCGACAGTCACAAACAACGTCGTTAAGCCGGGAATAACGCGGATTATCCATCGCACACTTGCATGCACACTCTTACCTCTTGTTGACATGTGCTTACATATATTTATTATAACTACGTCTACGTCACTTCAGACATTCTTGCTCAAACTGTAGTTCAATTCAAAGATAAGGAGTAAAAAATATTAGAAGCAGTGTTTCATGTTACTTCATTTAGTAATAAAAATATAGAATTTGAGTAAACAATAAATTTAATCTATCTAAACAAAAATTGTTACAAAACTTTCTTGGAATTGTACATTTGTAATTTTAGTACAATTATTAATAAATAATTATTGAACCAGTAACCGTTTGACAGTAAACTGAACAGAAGAGCTTCAGTGTTACCAGGAAATTCAGTAATATTAATAAAAAAGATAACTAAAACATATTCTGTAGGCATAATACGTATTATGCCTACAACTAATATTATGTAGTACTACCATACAAACTTCCAACTAAAGAAAAAAAGAAAAAAACACGTCTCGTCTGCTCCGTCAGGTTTTAGTAAAAACATGGCGTTACTGAATTCGTATATAAACCAAAAGAGCTTCGAAAAATATAGCTTTTAAGGCCATGTCGAAAATAGATCTATGAAATCGTGTAAGTTTAAGGTCAACGCCTCGTGTTCATATCTCTCCACTGGTATAATATCGCATCAATTTCATGTTTCTTCGTGAGGAACGTGTGACACGTTCTCAGATGTCCTCTGTGATAACCAACTATCCGGCAGAACAGTACTACCATTGTAGCTAGTATTCATATTAACTAATTTATCTGGTCTTAATTGAATAGTCGGGTCTAATGAAATGATTTTGTATGAATTAGCAATGAGTGTGGATGTCCTGTGTATTGAATAGGTACTATTCTATTCAATCAAAATTTCACTCAAATAAGACTTAACGGGATAACAGATCGCAAACGTTCCGCAAAATGAGTGCAAACGGACGGGATCGTCACAATTCAAAATCTACCACAGGGGCTTGGCCACTGAGCCATATTTTGAGCAATTCGCACTGGAGCAGCGTGGCGGAGAACGATCTGAAGTCCAGCAGTGAGAGCCAAAAAGGGTTACTGCCAGACTATAATTATAATTACATAGCCGAAAGCACATTTTAATGTTTTCCGGCACTCACCTAAGCGCCTGAACGAGTATCAAGTCGGTGAAGTCGTGCAGCTCGACAAAAGCCCTGAGCACCGCCTCGTTGAACTCCGATCGCTCGCCGAGGTAATCCCCTATCGCCGTTTTACTCAACCCCTCGCCTTTATGAAGAAACTGCGCCACGTCCTCGGGCGTCCTTTGTAGTAATCCGTTCTCATACAGATACTCGATGCCTGAAAATGATAACACACACCGTGAATAGTTGATGAAGTTGAGTATAGAATATATATGTATAATATATATAATAGCACGAAGCATTACATTTATATGTGTTGTCGAAAGTAGAAGTTACTGAGTAACACGATATTGATCAAACAAAATCACCACTGGAATACTTGGTCATAAGTTAGAGTTACAAATGGCATAAATATTAGTATAAACAAACAGTAGATAAGTACAAATAATTTTACAAATTCGATAATTTTTTTTACATTCATAGCTTAGAAGAAATCTTACGGATCGAACTTAATGACCCATTTTAAAAAAATATTTAAATATAAACTACATGAAAAGCTTCGGAGACTAGAAAGTAAAGATGCAGGCATCTAGAAAGATATGGGAAGTCAATAAAAACTATTATAGGTGGGCGGGTAATGACCCCGTTACCAGCACCACCCCTCGGTCGGGCTCGCACGCAAGGCCGAGTCATGTGGCGCCGAGGTGCATTCCATGCCTAACTACAGGCCCAACTACCCAGACTGCAACGAACTGTAGCTACTTAGTTCATAGATACATTATTATGAACCCAAAAAAAACCCTACCAGGACGACATTTTTTTATTTATCTGGACTTCACGGTTTGTTCAATTATTCCACAACAAATAGGTAGATAAGTTCTTCATGGAAAAATGAACTCTTCCCTTGCAAACGCAACAAAGGAATATGAAAAGGATACGCAGACGTGTCACAGAACATACCGGGTGCCGTGGACAAAAAACAATGTTGTTTATGTAGGTACTACGACAAAGAAAACACACTAATTGAAGTTGAAGGTTTGCGGTATTACGTAAATGACGCGACCAACCTGAAGATAAGTAAACGACTCCGTTAACCTTTTTGCCCCTTTCTATTGTCCATAAAAACGTGTCTCTGTGGACATTGTGTTTGCATTATCCGCTAGAAAAAGTTTAATACCGATCGCTGGTCGGTCAGAACGAAAACTTCTGATCAACGTTAGCCAGTATCACAATGGCTGCACTTGCTATTGTTATTCTCCGACCGCTTAGGTAACCGTCGACATCGAACCATTCACCTTCATTATATTAAATATTTAATTAGACAAACCGGCGACTACAATAACAATATCTAGAAACATAACATAGCAATTAATATAAAACGATCTACAGAGTTATCTGCTGTTTCATAGAAACTTGTTTTAGCGTTTCTGGTCTAATCTTTTCATTAGCATACAACGCTACCGTTGAATAAACAACCTCAAATACAATCAAAAACTTCCAAGGACGTTCATTAGATACATGTCTGACGTCGTACTCTCCATTACATTATTCATTGACGTCACGAGCTCGCGTTCAGTTTCGCTTTTCAAAAGAAATAAACGCGTGAATTGCCAAAAAAAATTGTACGCTCGCAATTGACAGATCCATCAATATAAACAGAACAGAAAATGAATGTATTGGCAGATTGTCGAAAAACTCGTGGTTCATTTATTTTCACAGGGAAAACTTTACGCTTTTATTTCATCCGCAGCAAAATGTTGGCAAAGTCATTACTCCGAGCATAGTCGGAAAAAAGCTATTAATCCTGAATGCTGGCAGAGAAAAGATAACTAAAAGACGTAGTCTCGTTTAGTTTCTATATATACCAGCTAATGGATGCAATCCTGATGCATATAGAATTGAAGATAGCGTAATGGCAAATTGCCACGCAGCTGGAAAATACGAAAAAAGAATATGTCAACTGCACGGACAAATGATGTACAGAATTTTGCACAATAACAAGCGAAGAGGATGTTTTGTTTATGATCACAGCGCAAGCTTCATTACATTACTGAATTGATTTAAATGGTTGTCGAGAATTCCATATAGTAAACTCACAGTCGTGATTTTATTATATTAACCTTGGTGTGCAATATTAATGTGCCTGAATCAATTAATCATTTAAACGAACAGTTTTTATGAAATAATTTCTACAATACAACGCTTAAGAAATTCCATTATTTGCATCTTTTTCTATTTTCATAAAAGTACATTTCAGGCTTTATAAATAGTAAACAATTTTCTTTTGGAAATGATTTTAAATAACAGATAAAGGACTGATTGATGTTCAAACTTTTTGTAGAAATGACAAATATTCTTTTCAGCGGGACTGTAAATTAATTCTCCGTGGAAAGGAGCCCTCACGTTCTGCACGACATATTATTTGAATTATGCATGATCATTGCATATGCAAAGGATGGAATTAGAATGTGCAATAATGCTAAGCTATTTATGGTACAGCACCGAACTATAAGTTATATACTATAACAAATACTTCGAAGAAATCTTTGCTTCATAAACGAGTTTTAAATAACATAAGGCATGAGATATCATGGTTCTACTAAATAGCCAATGAATTAAACGAATAAAGGATTTGGTCTGATTATGCATTAAAAAATGTCAAATTGTCGCGAGGTAAACAACTCGAACTAATGATATTTTCGTCATCACGTAATGACGTCGCTTTTTCCTTTTGACAGGGAATAACAGGTTAGAACAAAAAATGTGATCTTCGTAGAGCGCTAGGTCGGTGCGTAAATTTACCCCGACCAGTACTTTAAATAATTACATTCAAGTACAAGTAGAGACCGTCCTGCAGAATTCATTCGCGCTTATGAGCTGAAAGGAGTACAAATAGATTTTACACGTCATTCTTTTAGATTATTCAAAAATATAAGGAAATTGGAATCTAACATAGTACATTATTTTCATTGCATTGCTTGATAAGATACTTTAAAAAAACCTTGTATATTTTTTGTCCGACTCTGAGATATAAAATATGTTTTGAAGAGTACACCAAAGGCGTTCTCAACCTTTTGTAATAGGTAACTATATATTCATGTCTTTGAGTGTGGACTTCCGGCAGGCATTCCAAGATTCAGAACGTCTGACACAAGACTTCATTATAAAGAAAGGTCAAATTCTAGTCTATCCATGACCCGTATGTGAGAAAAAGGTTTGACACTCAAACGCTTACGCCAAGCCAGCAAAGAAACTGATTTTCAAAACGATGATTGAGTCCGTGACCTGTGCAGTCTGCTAAGCATTTGTAGTCGGGTGTAATTAGAATTCTCGATTTTCACTCGATTCACCTTCATTGGTATTCATACGAATAACGATAGATTAATATATACACGCTCACGGATTTCGCTTCTATTAATTATCCGCGTTACGTAAATAAAATCTGCTAGTATATTATAGACAGCGTTTCAATGTAGCTACTACAAGATAGCTGTAAGATACGGTTGTCAAGCTAATTAAAACTTGCAAAATATTCTACATTTACAGTGCGATGGTTAAACGGATTAATTAAATAGCCACGTGCCTTTTACCCACCCACATTCACTTCATAGTCAATCTATAATGTATGCATCAAGCTGAGTATTTTGTACCGTTACTGGATACTCCATCTAATCCACAGCGGACCACCTTGCATTCATTATAATTGAAGAGAGACTATAGATTATATAGACACAGGGTCATTAAACAGGTGCAAATCGTAGATGATATGTTAATCATTTAAAAGAGTTTTCATTTTTGAAAAGCTGATATACCAAAGAAAAATAATTTCAGCTGCTAAGGCCCCGATGACAACTGTTATTGCCGGACGTGTAAAATGATATGTTTACATGAAATTGCTATGCTAACAATGATGTCATGTTATTAACAGAAAATATTGTACAATTTCTTGAGAACAGCGGGTCTTTTCATTATGACAGTAAATAACGAACCTGTGCTTGGGCGCGGCTAACAAAAGCGCGTTTTAGTTGCAAAAAGGCAGGCTAACCTACTTTAACATTCATTGTTGACAAGATTTCGTTAATCCATCATTGACGTGAGTGTGCCGAGTACACACATAGATCACTATGATGAGAGTACGTTAATCGTACAGTGACCAACGTGATATTACATGATAACAACATAGTTTTGAAAACATCCCAATTTTATCTATTATTAATCTACGCATTAATCAATCTACACTCATTTAACTCAGTCGCTTTAAAAATAGTTAATTTAACGGATATTCAAATAATAATCATCAATCTAAATCTAAAGTCGTTTAAATGTTTTTTTACTCATACGTAACGTTAATTAATTAGCACCTGTTCAGATATGAACAGCTTAGATAACAACATTTACACGTATATTGAGGTATGTAATTAATTATGGAGGTACACCGAGCTGGTGGACTGTTAAAGGTCAGATTCCACAAAGCAACACTCATAGGACAGGTGTAGGTGTAAGAGTGCAGGAATAGAGCGTTCTGCCGTGTACGTGGAGTTGTCGGGCCGCCGTGGGAACGCCGCACCTGCCGCATCGAATAAACGCTATCGCAATTGGAACGGCTCGGGTAACGTCATTCTTTCTCATCACTTGTGTGTTGGTATGTGCCTTATAAGAAATATTTAATTTCTCAGTACTTTGAATTAAATAATGCTTATACGATCTACTCGGACTCGGATTCTTTATGAGTAGTCATTGTAGCGGAATTTTTAATGTCTTTCGAAAGTCTCGGTCGTTTCTTACCTTTTTTAGGGTCCATGTTGAACTTCTTCCTGCCTATGCTCATCTGTTTGGCTTTGCTGTTCTGCTTGCATTCTTCCTGGTCGTCGAGGGCCTCCAATTCGGCCACCACCTCACCGAGCTCATCTTTCAGTTGCTGTAAAGAAGGAAACGAATTGTTATTAAATGTGAAGACAAGTGCACTAAAGACAACTCCTTAGATATCTACTCAAAATTATTTTTGCTGTTATAGCAGTGCGTAAATAGATTTTTTTTATATTTAATGGTCATTGAATCCCATATATATGTATGGTATTGTACCCAAGTTGGACTAATGTATTAAAAATAAATAAATTTTTGCCACACATTTGATTGGACCACACCTGCGCATACACTCGCGTGGTGATAATATTTTTAACGTCCCGGATACATCTTATTACATATCTCATACATACATCTCATACAAATCTCATACATATCAGGACATACAAATATTTAATTAAGTAACATAAGTTTAAACTACCTATCACAATAAATAGCATCAACTTATTAATAAATATTCCACCAATTCATGTGCAACGAACGTCTAGGTACATAATTAGCTCTTTACAAATTGTAACATATTTTCTTTACAGTTACAAAGAAATGAAGCAAGAAAATTAATAAATCCATGAATTCGCCGACGTGACCTGTCCACTTTCCGTACGGTATTTCTACATGAGCAGACGTTCCTCGTATTGGTTCCGACCACAAAGGCGACAAGGTAAACCACAGGGCACGCTGATCAACGTTTGCGCTTGGAATGTTCGATTCTTATTTAGAACGTCGTGCGTCTGTGTCCGTTAATATTAACGGATAAGTCCGCACTTCGCTCAGTTTTAAGACGTCCAAAGCCGATGTTACATGCCCCTTGAACTGCATGAACTCTGATACGTTGAACTACAAAAGCCATGCACCAAGATCTAGTTCAAGTGGCTCAGGCTCGACAATTCACGTAATCTCAGATACAGAGATATATCAAATACAGATTAAGTGTTTTTTTTTAAGTGCACACTTTTAAAACTGGATTGTAATGCAAAACTGGTAACTACAAACTAAGTATGTAACTTGAAAAAAGGCCAATAACTAATAGCCAATAATGATGCACGAGTAAATAACATTGATAAAAGCACGCTAATAGTATACGACGCGGTGCGATATACCGCAATGCTCGTAATATCATATTGTGTATTCAATTATCGAAGTGTGACATTCTCATTAAAATACAATAAACGCAACTAAACTGAGAACTGTAATTGTTCAACCGTACAGCTATCGCAACAATGGCACAGAAATTCACCAGATCTAGCTCTGAAATACGTAACGAACAATGCATTCTGGAACAAACGCTTCATTATTTCAAATGTTCTTTTAAAGCAAATATTACTAGACTTAAATATAGCATGAAATTACATCATACAACTAATTAAAATCGTTCAGCACGATGCATTCAATAACGAAATAATTCGTTTCAGCTAACTGTGTCAAAGCTTCGCTGATACGTGCAATATAGACCCGATCAGAGGGTGACTTAGAAAGTAAACCACCAACATGACTAACAAAAGGTTAGTCAAGGCTTATTGAAATCATGACTTGATTGCGTAGGTACCAGTTTTATGACACTTAAATGTCTAGTCTTCGAACGAGAATGCATTAATTGTAAGGCTGCAACTTACGCAATGCATGTACGCATATCATAAATGCAATTTGAAACAACCGATGCTTCATAAATTCAATCAATTTACTAAAGTTTAATTTCAGCCGCATAGATCGAACTTGTGTAAAATAAATACATCATAATAATTCTATTCCACAGTTTGTCAAAGTAGATAAAAAATTTCATTGTACGTATGTATTGTCTGGCGCATAATAATCGGCATCGAATGAACGCAGGCGGGATGGAGGACAAAAGCCAGTAAAATATAATAAATCATATCTGAACCTCAACCATCCACAACGCAGAGCCGCCCACAGCCGCCACGCTCTAGCAGCGACGCGTTAACATAATTTGCGGTCGGCAACCTATTCCCCTTGGGACAACATACCGGTCTTCCTCGTCTAGACTATGAAATAACAATAGAAAAAGCCGCTCACTTTATTGTTTGAGCTAAATAATTTCACCTATTTCACTACGTCTTACGTGGCAACGGGACGTATATATTAAGTACCTACTGATGCCTTCTCCGTATTCATCAGCCTGAACATTTTAATTAAAGGAATTACGGTTGTGGTTAAGAAGATAAAATCATGTTAACGACGTCAAACCTGTACAATCTAAGTTGATTCAACTGACATACTTGACATCAAATATTTGATTCATGAACAAATACGCGACTGTATTAATATTTATCAAAGAAGGTTAAATAAACACACAACACAAAGAGCTGCTTTTTTTTTGGAGAAGAATGTTGACAGAAAAATCAAATAAAAGTGGATATTTCGTACGAGTTCGTTATCGAGAGCTGCCTTTTCATCACATACGTCCTCGTACATGCAGACAGGTTTTTACTTTGAACTAGAACCAGACAACTGGTAAGTTTCTACTCTAGGTAGGTCTTATAAGGTGATTCGGTTAGATATCTCCAGAGACATTTTATTCATATACATATATAGATAGACAATAATAAACAATAAACTTATTTATGGCTACCCTGCATTCATAGGAATAAAATTATTTCTAGTGGAAAACGCACATTCAAATAAAAAATTCAAATACAATAATCCCTTGTTTATATAATTATTTACAATGCAGATAATGTAGAATTTACCGTATTAATAGATCGTTTGGAGATTCATCTGGAGTACGTACGACATGGACGCTTCAAAGTTGTAATCGGCGACCCCAGAAGTCGAAAAATGCGGCTGCATTTTTCAATATACTGTCATCGCCTGCAGTAATGAAAAAGTGTGAAAACAAAAAGGAAGAATAGCTGTCAAGGAAGTGCGCAGACCTTTTAGACGGGAGTATGACGTTTTATGGTTTCAGATACACAACTGCACTCTTGTGCTATCATATCACTGTTCAAGATGATGCCGAAGAAAGCTTCAATAGTAACAATTACACAGGCAAAAAGTCTCACGGTTTATCAACAATAAATGCTTAAATATAGCACGCCGTTTTCACCACAACTTCAAACTTTCTTCAAGCACAATTGGTTGGTATTTCCGTACAAATTTATATGTATTCAATTGAACCTTTCACCGATACGGTGAATGTACATAGTTGTCGCTACATCACTTTTAATAGTTAAAAAATTTATAGAAAAAGTCAACAAAAATACTAAGTCATTTATCGCCATTAATCGTTACGTTATCGATTTAATTTTGCGTTTCATATCGGTCGATGTCTGGACGTAACGAAAGATGATACCTTGCGCAAGTTATCAAAGTTATCGAACTTCAATTCACTTGTCACTATACATTCATTTGTTGATGTTGTCAGATATTTGAAACGTTCTTTTTATAGTTCAGTATGATGCGTCGTGTCGCGGTAGGCGGCGCGGGCGCCACGAACATCGCAGTGTATTGTGGCGCGAGTCATTTGGACGCGACGCAGGCCCCGGCGGTTATGCAGCGATTAAGATTAAGGAATATAAATAGCTACCGACTACAGCTACTGCGGCCGTTATGTTACCGCAATTCACTATGAAAAACATCACCACGTGGTCATAAGCTGCATGTTATTAACCGACGACACAAAGCAGTAGCCCTCATTCAGTTTTACAACATGGTTTTAGAAGGAATATAGCATTGTAAATAGAGTATGAATACAAAGTTTATTATATGCTAATAAAAAGCTGTAAAGCGAAAAAGTATTCGATTCGACCGTACCAGACAATTTCGTTCATCGAGATGAAAATCGCAAAGTTGGGCATGCAATCGTAAAGTTTCTAAAATAAAACTTTCACGAAAGAGCACACAATAAAATAAATACAGTTATTTATTGCAATTATTTTTGACATCATAATGTGTACGCTGGAAATGACACTAAATATTTACGACTGCACTGTACCACGCGAAGATTCAAATGTTACGCGATGATCCAGTCACACTTTCCACTAATCAGACGTTATGATCTAGCGGACAATTTGCATCATTGGCGTAACATCAGTTAATCGCCGTCATTTAAGCTCATAAAAATTCATTATATTATTATACGAAGAGTTGAGCTTTAACTTATCGGAACTGATTCTATTGATGCATGTATGTAATCGTATTAAATCGAATAATGTTTGCCAATCTGGATTCATCGCAAGAACTTCAATTATATCAACACATGACTTACATACGTAATAACAAAATTATGTAGTATTGTACATAGTAAGCCAAAAATCTGAACTTTTGTGAATAAAATGTTATCTCAATTATAAAAAAATTGTCAGAGAGAGTACTGTGTAAATATATTTTCAAGTTGCAACATTACAGTTTGTAAGTATAGAGTTATACATATAAAGTGTAATGATCTCCCAACAAGACGCAACGACGCACATGATACCCAACAGGTCGTCCATACATTGAAAAATGGATCATAAATCTATATCAAGAGCGATGTCACAGTGGGCCAATCATCTAATTCAAACTGCAAATTTCTGTTTGCAATTTCAACGTCTATGAAACGAACGGTCCATTGGCTAACCGCATCTGAGGCGGTTATCATATTAAGGACGGCTATATTCAAGGGTGACGATACTGTGTCGTATTTTATATGAGACGATACCGATGATAAATCGGTAATAAAATAAACAAGTTACCCTGAATCGTTATGACTTTACAGGGACTACATTGAAGTGGCATTGACAAGAAAATGAGAGCGTGCACGCGAATCCTTTGAGACTTTCCCCTATTAATTCACTTTCCCTGCGCTGTATTTAGTTTCAGTTCCGCAGCCAGATCCGCATAGGATTGTGTTATGGTTGCATAAAATAAGAAAGTCGAAGAGAGCCCGTCGCTGATTCTAGCCGCCGCTTTGATCAGACACGCATAACATCACTGAAATTGACCGTACTGTCAAAGGACACATAAAACATATAGGTTGTGAGAAATGTGTAGCTATAAACAGAACCACCACCGACGAGATAAAATAAACCATATGATAAGGGCAAATGTTGACAAAAAAGTGAAACAGAGAGAGACCTCATTTATATTTATGGTTTGTGTTTGTAACGTAAACAAATTTGTGTATAATAAACACAGAATGTTGTGCGTTTTTGATAACATTAAACATAAGTTAGTAAAAAAACGCAGTACCTGCGACGTTTTTCCGACCTTGACAAATACGTAAATTACGAGACATCGCAAGGACATATTTGAATTACGAGTAAACCTGGCTGCTGGTATCTTTTTCTAGCAATTCATTGTTACATGTGTAGTAAAAAATATATAACGGAGGTGTAACATCGTTAAATCTATACATTTTAACTATCACTACTCTATAAACCATATTTTTAACTATCTACATTTGTTAAATTAGAATACACTGTGATTAACACCAAAAACGTAAGGTAACCTAACGATTAAAAATGCTCAGTTCTTTGTACAATTAAGATGCGATCGTACTTAGTTTAACATTATTTGAAGCAAAATACCAAAACTCCTTTCTCACATAAACTGGTATAGGAATACTCGTTTATGTTTATTAGGCGTGAGCTAGACATACGAGTATGTACGTATACATAAGTCTAAGTGTGGCGCATCTTTCACGTGAGCAAACAGACGAACGTCGGTAGCCACCAGACGGATACACGATTACATACTTAACACCCGTATCCTGGAAACAACTAGGTACTATCCGTTTCTACTATTCGCGTCTTCCACTGGCAAGACGTACTCACATAACATTATGCTAATGTCTACCAGCATGCTAATTAAAGGCCACGCGCAATTTATTCACGTTGCATCGAGGATTGCTGCAACAAGTAACAGCGTAGAAAAACACAACTACAAACGAAAGTTCACATATTTTAACATTGTTTACAATGTTTATATTTACATCTATAAGTGGAAGGCTACTACTACTTAGGCCCTGCCAAAAGTGTCATACGAAAAATTTACAATTAAAACTCATGAAGGTTACTACATTATTTCCCATCATTTTATTTTAACAAGAAAAACGGAAAAATATCTATTTTTATTTGTTAAATTCCATCGCATACGTTAGTGAGAACTAAGACTCATTGTTTCGATAAAATTCTCATCTCCCAGAAACCTAAATTATACCATGCAAATATAATTAATATTTGATTGTGGAACTGTATTCACATAAATTTAATTTCCCTTCCCTGATACCTTCTCTTCCCGTTAAATAGAGCTGTCTAACAATAGAACCCATCATTACTGGCCGTTAACGGCGGTCCATCGGCCTAATACGCTAGCTAATGTATGCCAAGCTATTAATAATATAGAACACTTTCAAAGGGCCGGGACCCATTTACTCCTGCGGCATATTACTCTGCTTATGCAACCAACCGTAAGGTATGTGTTGTAAAATAGACAAAAGCTTTGCTAATTAAATTGATATTCACTTTCTTCCTTTTATTAAATAATAATTGTACTGTACATTAATTATTTTGGCAATCTTCCCGCAACGAGTTAGTCTAAACGCAATATTGTCTGCTGTGACGCGCTAGTCGAGAAAATATTCGTTGCTACAGTAACTTTTGTAAAGAATGCTACAATAATCGCTGCGTCGGGGGAACCTTCCAATGTGATGAGTGTAATGTCCAACGTCATCCGATCCCTATTGGAATTCGATGTGCAAAAAGCTTGGAATCGTTTCAAAAGCAACTAAAAGACCACTACCTATCTGCATAAAAGATTAAATACTGTTTTATTCCCAATACTCTAATTTTTCCCCATTAATAAAAACTGTTATTTCCTCTGTTTTTGGCCTCCTCTTCTTACTTCTGCTGCTACCTACTGATGATAGTTAGAGCTTAAATTGTACACCTCTACCCTATTTCCTGTTATAATTATCTCTGCAAGTCTCAACAATGGTTGTCTGGAAGAGATTGCTGTTTAGTGATAAGACCGCCATTTGCACTAAAATGTATTTGTTTGTGTTTTTTTTCTATATTGTTTATTACTGGTGTGCAATAAAGACGATTTGTATTGTATTGTATTGTATTGTAATACGGTTAAAATTCACACTAAAAGTCCATACAGCTCAGTTAGAGTTCATTGGAGATGTCCACGGGCGGCAGCGGCCACTTGTGACTGCTGCCTGCTCGTTTGCTAATCTCTTCAAACAATATAAAAATTTCAATATATTATGCTTAAATGATTATTTATTTATTAGGTTTGCTAACGATTATTACACGAAATAATTGTAATACATGATATTCATAAAGGTCTTATGCTACATGTAAAATCTATTATAAGCAAACACAACATGCCACGTTAGTCAATTTGTACCCTCATTTCCCGGAAATCGCTTCCAACTTCTCAATCATTGATACTAATTCAAAGGTGTAATTAACTTTTACCAACTTTAACTTTACCAATGTGTTTAAGTGTTTAGTTGTAGTTGTGATATCTCATTATTATATCCTAACGCATATCGCCATTCCAGAAAACCAAAGACAAGGCCGCCGCCGCCCCAGTAGCGGTAGGAGATAAACCGCACGATCTGGCATCGGTCGATACTATAGTGAACAATGTGCAAGTAGCCTTGCCGGGATTGCCGGACTTGAGTGCGCACGTTCCCGATATGAAGCAGGATGTCGCGGTGGATGAAGGCACCACTGGGAATGTGGCGGTTGCATCGGAACCCAACCCACCTTTTATGGATTCTCCTGTCATAGGTATGACATTCAGATGATTTCCAACAACATCTTTTATTCAACATCAGTAATGAAGAACGAAACATTACAGATTATCAGAATTGTTCTAATACGTATCTTCTTTAGAACCAGCTTAAACCGAATATGTACCCGCTAAATTTCAGTGAAGTTCAAACTAGCGGCCCTCACTGTGTTTTGTTTTTTAATTACTGATATGGTGCGCGAGTAAAGATTAAGACATGAAGCGTTAAAAGTTAGTTATGATAGAAATCCAGCCTCACTGCTACTTATGAAGTATATAAGTAAACTAATGCGGTTACTGATTGATTATTACATTGATTGATTGATTGATTAGTTTGTAATGTGTTTAGTGCTATTATATTCGTTTACAATAGTAAGTACCAATAGGCATTCCCTTAAGTAATGTGTCTGATTTACAAATCTTCCAAAGATTTGTAAGTTTTAAAAGAAGACGAAATCATTGGGTAAATTATAATGGTAATTTCCATACTATTACAGACGATTCATTGACAACCTACATTGTTGAGGAACCTCTATCGGAGAAAGACGCACAACCGCCTGAACCCGTCGGCAAAAAGAGGCTCAAGTGCAACCATTGCGATAAACTGTTCAGCAGCAAACAGAGCAAATCACTGCATACTAAGGTAATTTTAATTTCAATTTGTTATTAAAAATGTTTACTTTAAACTTAGAATTTTTCATTCTCTAATATAAAACAAAGTCTGGTTTGTTACAACACTTATAACTCGAGATCTGCTCTACCAATTTTCATGATTTTTGATTCGTTGGATTCCTCTCCACCCCGAATAGCAAAATACATATATATGTATTTATATATATATAGCAGAATACATAAGCAGAATATAAACGGCTAGAATAGAAACGATATACATTGACTGTTAGGCGGTACGAAGTTCGCCGGGTCAGCTGGTAGTTTAAATAAAATGAACCTAAGCGCAATGTACATAGGGACTATAATGTGGTGTGCCTCAGGCGGTGCATAAGGGCGAGCGGCCGTACGTGTGCAAGGAGTGCGGCGCCACCTTCGCCTACCCGCGCTCGCTGTCGCTGCACGCCGTCGCGCACCGCCGCCGCGCCGCGCCCGCGCGGGGCTTCGCCTGCGACCTCTGCGGGAAGGTACTCCGCCCCCACACGCACTGCCGAGCGTGCCTCTGCTTTTTAACTAATTCAATATTGGCTGCCTGCGAGCCAAACTACCCTCAATCCTTTGCTTTTGTTTAAGTACAAGGATTAAAGACAGAAAGGCACTCGACTGGCCTCGTGTTGTTAAGTATAGTTGTATTGTTGGAGATCCTGATTGCTAAACTGGCCTCAGTGGGTGCCATTCCCACTCAGGATAAACATTTCCCATGTGCTAATTTATTTAAATCACCATAACACAGGCATTATTAATTACTAGCTGTGCCCGCAGCTTCGCCCGCGTGGAAATCAATATTTTCCCGTATTTGCAACATTTGTCATTGCTGCTCCAGTCCTATTAGTCATAGCGTGATGTTATATAGCCTAAAGCCTTCCTCAATAAATGGAGTATTCAACACAAAAATAATTTTTCAATTGGAACCAGTAGTTCCTAAGATTAGCGCGTTCAACCAAACAAACTCTTCAGCTTTATAATATTAGTATAGATTTAATAAATTCATATAAAATAGGGAGTTTCTTCAGAAAGTATTAGCTTTGCGACTCATATTATTTTAAAACCAAACCTAACTTTTCAATATAATTTCTTACTGAATGTGGCTGGATTTTAATTAAATAAATCGACCAATTAATAGGTCGGTACGCAAGCAAATATAATTTTAAAATAAATGTACATAATAAATAGGGTTCCTTTACTTAAATATGCATGAAATAAATCAAGAAAGTATGAGGTGTTTTACCGTTTACAGCCGCAAATTGAGGAAGTTTCACGAAATTAATTGAGAGGTTATATTTTATTCAGTTAGTAAAGATGTTTGCACATCAAGAGACTTATCGTTGCTTGCTCGGAAATATTACATTTACAATATTCGAATTTATTAAGATGTATATCTGGAATGCTTTTTAAGTTTCGTGCGAAGGGCTAAGCACGTTCTCTAGAGCGTCTCCAAAGTTCTATAACATTATCCGCTGCAGACTGATAATTTACAATCTAATTGGTACAATGGTTTAGGTCGGTAGGCACATGTCAGTGTCTAACAAATCCAGGTTCGGTTCCCGCACAAGCAAACATAAATGACTATTTTGAATGCCTGTTATAAGTTGTATTTTTGTGGTTGTCTTTGATGTCTCCATAGCTCCCATTCAGGGAAATCTAATGTGGGAAAAACTAATAAACATGCGCATATGTTATGATACTTACCTATTTCGATATTTTTTAATATCCAGGAAGAGTACAAACAAATGTGTTCATTACACAAATGAATGTACTAGGTGGAAATCGAACTTTATTTGTGGTTTAGCAATCAGCATCTCTTACTAGACAAAAAACTAGCCGGATATTCATTGAAATTATACATAGAAACAATATATAAATTTAGATAGCTTAATTTTGTGACGGCCCAAATCATAACACCCACAGTTATTACAAAAATGTAGCCGAAACGATTCCTTTGAAACGTCAACGTAGCGAATGGGTTGCTAACCGAAAAAAATTCGCGCCAATTTTCCGGCCAAACATTTTACAATGTGCCTTAATTTAGTTGTCACGGCCAACAGAGCCGTCATTTTATGGATGTAAAACAATTTTATACAATCAAAGCCAATGATTTAGATGTAATCAGTCACTTGTTTGTTTAATAATTAGTTCCTTGAAAGCAAACCGCCTACATAATAAGCCGTTAACGGTGAACTGTTCAGGAAATATTAATTCCTTGATGGAATTCTATTAAATGTTTCGTTATAAAACTGAGTAACTAATTAAGCGAATATTAATGTAAAGTCTATGGATTAATTAATAAACTGACATAATATTCGTAGCTTTTATAATAACATTTTAGGGGACCCTAGCACGCGGGTATCTGAGTCAGAGTTATTTATTTTTTTCTTGCATTTTTTAAGATATCGAAACTATATCGTTTCAAAAATGAGACATAATTCATTAGCATGAATTTAAATTTATAAAATAAAAATACTCAGTGAGATGTACTTATAACTTAGACAAGCGAGACAATTTTATTTGTTCTGCGTCTAGAAACAAAATTATTTACACAAATATATATTCAAAAATTTATAGATATAGGTTATGTTTACCAAATGTCTGGTCGGTACAGTATCAATTTGATTTAGTTTGTGATCAGGTCCTCTGTGAGTTGTCGCAAGACATTAATATTTAGGACACTTAGCTTATCAAACATCTTATTATGTATATTGTTCTACATCAAATCATGTTGTTTATGAACGGAGCATTACATTTTTAATATTTTCATATCAATCACACTCAATGACTGCAGGCTGAGACTATTAAACAATTAGAAATATATAGAGCTTTTTGACAGAGTCCCTTTTTCAATAAAAAGAATTCATTGTTTTTTGATGCACGATAAATAATTATGTTTTGAAAACAAGTTTAGTGAAAACGACACGACATGCTGGAAAGGTATGATAGAGTGAGACAACTTCTGGAAAAAGGTATGTTAGAATGAGAGGTAATCATTGACAGATAAAAACCTAGCACTTTTCTCCGGTGTGGTAAATATAGCCATCAAAAGCATAAAAATAAATATGTTTTGTAAAAGGTAAAACGCTACGCATACCATAAAAGGAGGATTATTATAAAAAAAGACTACCTATATAAGAATACGTCGCTGTGTTAAACCGAATATTTCACATAATAAATATGTGTCTATGTACATCGCAATAACCGCCAAATCACCAATAGGTCGTACTCTACTATGTGTATCAAATAACTTGTAGCATGCGTGGGCGTTGTTATGACGAAATGTTATCCGAATCTTTAATAAAAACCACGAATATTGTTGATATTCTCGTATATACGTATACCTATTTGTTTCGTCCTGTTACTTCCTGAGGAGACTAGCAAACCCATAGCTCAAGAAACCATTCGGAACAATCATAAAATGAACCATTAGCTCTCACACAAGAATATGTTTTGAAAATAAATAGTAATGATAATAATATTTTGGGTCACCTTTACACACTGCCACCTGGCCCCAACCTAGACACCTGTACTGTAGTTGAGACACAGCTGGTAAATTACACATCATACTATCTAGCACTAATATAGATATTCTTATAATAGGTACCTATGGCTTATAGCTCAAATATTTGTTCTGCGTGGGATTCGACCTCACAAACTCCGATTTAGACAAAAACAAAGACATAGACATTTATTTGCACAAATATGGGTACATTTAAAGATGTTACAAAATTATTAGATTACTTCATATTTTGCCTTTTACGGCATACAAATTTAAAACACGAATTTATAATTTTACAATATTTACCATTAATTAATTAATTATCTATTATTGCTTGATTATTAATTACTTAATTTTTAAACTAAATACATACATATATACAAATCGTCACGCCAGGTCCCTAACGGGGTAAAATTAACTTATATTTAAAATCGACATAAAACCGTTTCCTTAATACAGTTAGTTTTTATTATTTAGCACGCATTTTAATCAAATAACATCTACAGATGGTCTTACTGGCACAATCATGATATGACATTTGAACAACACGGGGAATAGCTACTTGCACTTAAACGTAAACGGATATTCCTCTAAACACTACCTTCCCTATTCGTAACACACATTCATCAAAACACCGTATATATTACATTTGTGTGGGACCGCCTAAGCAGCTTTATGTGACCCAAACATTTCCGTAGTCCTCTCAAATGCAATTTAATGTGTACTCTCGTTAATGTGTAAGTAAATCGTAAGCCTCTAGACACGCGGGCATCTGGAGTTCAAGAATAACAAATGTGTGGGTATCTCGTGAAGTTTGGACTGCCCTATTTGAATGCCACTCAGATCAGAAGACAGATATTCTGTTAGAAATAGCATATAAACACGCATTCACACAAAAAAATTGTTTAAAAGAGTGTGTAGAATTTTTCCCTTAGCTTTGTTCCTCTCAGTCTACGTTGACTAAAGCCGATGTAAACCCCGGTTGTAACAAATAAAAATTATAGTATATATAACTAACTGATCCCCACGGTTTCAACCACGTTAATTACAGAACAATCTAGCCGACTCCGCAAAAGTTGTTTTGCCATATAAATTATTCCCGTTTTAGCAACATTTTTTCATTGCTGCACCACTCCTAATGGTCATAGCGTGATGTTATATAGTCTATGATACTCGTGGATAATGTAGCTTTCGCATGGTGAAAGAATTATTAAAATCGGTCCAGTAGTTTTTGAGCCTATTCATTACAAACAAAGTTTTTCTCTTTATAATATTAGTATAGATAGATGCAATTTTAAGTAATATTAATAACGCCGTAATAATAACATTTAGGTTGTTTAAATAAATCTATAAAGACTTTAAATGCTTTAAATTGACTGTAAAGAAGAGAGTCGATATATCTAACAAGCGATCTACACAAGACAACATAGTAATTTAGTCCGGATTTCCTCATTAAGATCACACTATTTACAGAATCTCCTTATTATAGGGCTTTCTATGACCTCTTTGTTATATTTTCCAGTATCAGATTAAGTATTCAATCATGTAACTTTACCCGTATCGCTGACAGAAAAAGGTCACCTTTTCGATCGCGTATGAAAATTTGAATCTTACTGCGATATTATTAAGCGACGTAACTCGACACGATGCATGTATACACCTTCATGAATATTATATTTCTAATACAATATTCTGTGTAACAGATCGAAAAGTATGCTATAAATCATACTCTGACAACACTTGTGTCAATACAGTACGAATTATTTTGCATGTAAATGATGTATTGTTAGAAAAGGACTATTAGTTCGATTTGGGTCGGCACCCTTTAATATTGAATTGGCTACACCGAAGCAGTGATAGCCTAGTGGTTTGAACTTCAGTCTCGAATTCCCGGAGCTCTGGGTTCGAATCCGGGGCTACCCGACTTTCCAAATATACGAGCGTTTTATAACTTAAAATTTAAACATGTTTTGCTTTACCTGTGGAGGAAAACATCGTGAGGAAACTTGCACACCTGAGAATATGTTATAAAATATATATGTATTTAACTTTCTCTGTATGAACAGAAAAGAGCAGTAAAAGCATCGGAAACGAAATTGTTATTAAAGACAAAGCCATTAAAACCCGTTATGTATATATATGTAGTAGCGATGAGCGTTGAATAAACAAACTGTTTTTTAAACTAGTTTATCATCAAAGATAAACGGTCTCGTTTCGTTGACTGTGAAAGCGTCGACGACCCACCACTAATATGTAGGGGTAGAGACAAAGAATTACCACAAACTTCAACGCTGACAATTCTTTCGGATCCTTCTTTCTTTTACTTCATACTTAATTCTACTATTACCAAACTCATCCAAACTCATCGCAAACTAACTTACTTTTCATCATGCTCTGTAGTTCAGTATTTTTAATTTACCTCCAATTATTCTACCATCAAACTGCTTCACGAGCACGATAGTAAACCATATTGTTTATAACAGAATAGATCATTTATCTTGTGCGACACGTGACGGGACACAACAGAAACACGACGACACAACAAAACGTGTCGCTCGACGGACAGACACAAAACGAATGAAGCAACAACTGAGTTCGATATATGCTATTGCGATATTGCTACTGGTCGCAATTTTTATTATATTTAAAATTACACGAGGAACACAATAGAACTATATCTATAAAACTATTTTTTTTCTGTACACTATTATTTTTAATGAGTGCTGGCTTTATCCAATAATAAGTAGGTACCTATTTTTTATTTATAAATTTACTAGTGGAGCTGACCACGCGTTGCCGTGGTTACTTTATGTCAAATCATATATGACAAATATCGTGCGTTCGGAAATTGATTTTATGTAAAAATTTATTATCGACAATTGACATTTATTATTCATTTATTTCATAAAAACCATCCTCCATCCAACCATAAAAACCATCTTTTAAGTTGGATCAAACAATAGATGTGTACGAAATAGCATTGAAATCGGTTAAGTGGTTTCGGAGATTATCGCAAACGAACATCGTGACACGGGATTTTTATATAAATATATGTCGGAGACGCAGTATTTTCTATCTTCATTCGACATAGTGGGCAAGGTAATCGAGCAATGAGACACTAGTAGCAACGTTCAACACAATATATTACTCTAAATTCATTTAACAATCACTATGCAAATCACACCGAAACGATTAAAACAGTTCCTAGCTAGGAGGAACACTTTTCTATTTAGGATAGCAACCAAACAAGT
>DWGJ01001011.1:0-22864 GCA_018246895.1 Aspitha aspitha aspitha
AAATTTCATTAAAATCGGTTCAGCGGTTTAGGCGTGAAAGAGCAACAGACAGACAGACAGACAGACAGACAGACAGAGTTACAATCGCATTTATAATATTAGTAGGGATTATATTTTCAAAGAAATGGGGATCCCTAGTAAAAATGCAATAATGTAAGCCAAGGTGTGAAAATTATATGGCACTAGCTGTACCGTGCGCGCGTTGCTACGCCACCAACTAAAATAAATTCATTGGAATGACAGTGGCGCCATCTGTCGATAATTGGTCGTACCAACTCAGAAATCTTCACGGGCTCATGCACAACAACGTTGCTAAAGATCATCACATGATCCAATGCATAGTTTACCATTCTATAAAGGACATACAGACAAACATTCATTTTTATATATTAAGATTAGTATAAAGACTAGGGGTAACAGTAAAGCTACCGTGACTATTATTACTACTTTCACCAAGACCCTGGTGTGGACGTGGTTGAGTACAAACCGTCGCTCATGACCGAACTCAAACACCAGCCCGAACTGAAATCGAGCGACAGAATATTATACTTATCCTTATAACGTCAAATGTCGAACTGAACATCAGAAGTCGATTACAATTCATTCGTCCGTTGAGTACATTATAACAAGTTCGCGGTGGGTAATGTAAAGTTAGGTAAAGGATTTGATCGGCGTAATATTTATTGCAAGACTTTATTAAAAAAACTTTTGAGATTTTCGTTTATCCATAATTACATATATAAGCAAATGTTTGCGAGTTTATTGACTTTATTTCAAATTCACCGAATAATCCTTCCTTATCGAAATCCACGGGGTTATCTCAATAAATTATTCTTTGAAGGTAACAGCTAAATAAATTAAAATTGTAGAATTATCTGATAGAGCGAAATGTTAAATAATGAATGATTAGTCAAACAGATTAAATACAAAGATATTAATTACTTGAATTTACCTCAAATTGGCTCGTCCATTGATGTAAGCATTTGATATAAAAGTAATTTGTGATTGACACGAGTGATTGAATTTTCAAGGTCGAAAATCAAGTAGATATGTATTTCAGAACATAATTTAATCTAATGCATTAAGTATATGGAGAAAATTTAATCTCTAGTTATTTCGACATACATTAGGAATTGTGTAGAAGAAACGTCTTTAGCTTTAGCGTTCCGTAGAGAAATATAAGTAACGGGGTCTTAAGGTCAAGTGCGGCGTTTAGAGGGGGAACACGTTACCAGAGAAACGCTGTGAAATATCGCGTGGACCCATCTCGGGTCGAATAGGGCCGTGTTGCAGTTTAAGTGCTGAGAAATATGTACTGGGAGAGACTGAAAAGGTTAGCGAGCAATATTACTGTTTCAAACCTTTATGTGTCAAACCGAGATAACTAAATATCATTCATTTACTTTGAAATACACATTTATGGACAATATACGATTCATGTTTTTAACGATCTTTTAATTCAAATACTATTTCATATATCATATATTTCCATAATATTCTTCGGTATCTTGTTTCCCTCGCGTTTGCGGCTAGTTTCTACTAAATTGCACGTTGCGTATTGCTCTTGATATTCAAAACGCATATTACATTATTTGAGGCGAACTTTTATGTACCAAGTTCTAAAAATATCTTCTAAATGCAGCTCGATATTTTTACGTAATCCGCTGAAAACTAGTCTAAAGCCTTAAAACAACAATATTGTGTCCATACTATAAGAAATATTACTTCCAGCACTCCACCTTTTTTGTATTCTTAAGGAAGAAACGCCTATATTTTATTGGCATTACTTCTAATTAACACATAAGTATAAAAGAATGTATTACGTTGTATATTTATTACAAATAAACAAGTAAGTCATAGTCTGTTTATTGTTAATGAAATAGTTGCAGTTGAATCATAAAACTTATATTACAGATATCGTAACCTGAATTACTGAAACATTTCAATTCGTGTGTTAATACTGTAAAAATAACTAAGTCTAGCGTAAACATTATTTATAAATCATTTGCATAAGAGTCAAATGTTTTTTCTTAGTAATTACATGACATCTTTTATAACCGTGTTATACATAGTAGCGAATGTATGTTCTTACAACAAGAAGATTCCTTCCATATTCTAGTCCAATAAAAGCAGTTGATTGCTTTTTGTTCATATAAAAATTATGCCTACAATAAAACTTTTGAAAACTTCTTTTCATACTTTTGTTGAGGCTTTTACAAGGCTTTATTATGTAGTTTCTTAAGAATGTTTTGAAACTTAGCCGATTTCCGTGGGCATTATAGTAAAGGTCAACACAGAGCTACGACGGCATGAATTGTTGTTTTCCATTCAATGTTTTACCATGAATTTTATTTATGAGACACGAGCTAGCTTCTGTACGTTACTTTGTTTGGGCCGTAATGTATTTTATATTTAAATTCAAAAAGCTATTGTTCGTTCCGATAGATGGAGGTAGTGAACGAAAAGTGTTTGCGTTCAAAGCTGCAATGTGTGCGTTATTTACATTTCAATATGAATATGATTTCAAGTATTAGTGTAAGGATTTAGATGAACAAACATAAGTTTGTAGAGACTTTCTCATTTAGAATACTTTTGCTCTTATATAACCTTTGGTGACGTTACTTTGAAATATTTTTTGACATCATATCTTTTAACAACAAAAACAAATATTAAGACTGTAAATAAGATTCCACAGAAAAGTGATTAACAAGAATTTTATGTCTATAATCATTTTGATAAACTGTGCCTCTGCGGTCTTATTTATAACTGCGTTAACCGCATCTTCTCTGACATTATTATACATATACCGATATACCTATAAATAACCAGGCTCGGGAGATGGTTAAGGAAGCAATTTTCCGTGTAAATAATTCAGTAAACACAACATCGCAAATTACGACGTAAACATTTCATAAAGTCCTCAAAATGAAATATGACGTCTTTCGTTTTACTCGTATCTTCTCTTAAAACGAGCAATTCTTGCATATAAATGACTTTTACATGAATAAGGAGGTAGTAATTACATTTTCCTACAGATGTCCTGGTCGAACTTGTTATGTTGTTTATTAAATTTTTCGTACGCTGTCGAAGCATATTATTTGTATTTCCTGTATTCCTTAATAATATTTTCCTAACGCAATTATAACATCTAAGATGTGTGTGTATGTGCACGCGCGGGTGCATATATGTGTGTATGTGTGTATGTATGTATGTATGTATGTATTTGTATATGTGTATGCATATGTACTGTGTATAAATGCAAAAGAAAACATAGTTAAAATATTTCAAAACACATCAACCTGTAGATGTAGCTCGACCCAATGTAGCAGTGCGTCAACAAAGAATTTTTTACGTCTACCCTATATATTATGAACTCATTATTACTTTCTTTACCATGTAAGTCGACGACGCAGGGTGCACGGTAAAACTCGAAAGAGTTTGTGTTTGCACCCTCTGTGACGACAGTATATTAATAAAATGTAAAAGGTGAATAAATAAATAAATAAATAATAAGAAATCAATTAGCTTACAGACTTCCTTCACGAAACGAAAGAATAAACAGGCCTTAATTGAAATCGTGCTCGGCATAAACATTTCTGTACTTATTGTCGGTTTAGGGAAAATTATGGTTTAATTATTTTTTATTCAGTATGACATAGCTGTGGGGTATCGTAAAATTACATTTTAATCATATTATAATTTTACATGTAAGAACGATGTTTTGTGATAAAAGAGTATTGGTGTAGTAATGAGAAAAGGAGGGGTTATGGAAGAGTCAAGTGTCTACGAAATCGTTAGGGTGAATTTTAAAGAATTGTCGCACTTTGTTAACCATTTTAGACTAACATATCGAAAATTATTTAGGACTTGCTCTTATTAGTAATTTTCAGTTTCCCTGCTTTGTGAGTGGACGGTCACGCTGAATACAAAAACTATACAACATAATCAAGTGCGAAATTACTGAAAAAGCTGTTACAGCTATAATATTTCATTCAAAATACTAGACTATATACATATTAGCTTTAATTGACTGTGACGCTTTTAACGATTTAACTGTTTTTACGATCACTTTTGTTCAATGAGATCCAAGTCCGTCTTTCATCATTAACAATAATATGTGTAGGGGCTAGCGTCCGTTATTTGAGGTAAACCTACAAGTACATTGTACTCGCGATTTCGCCCAAAAAATTATCTGGCAACACGAAGGCGAACTGCAACTAGTGTTGTCACATCAAATCGCTTCCTTGGTCCAGGTTATTAAATACCGATAATAATCTCAGTGAAATCTCGTGGGAAATGCTCTCATGACTGGATTCCTACAATTAGGCAAATAACAGGTCCTAATAGTTCCTAGTTCGTGCTCGGTTAACACCTAACCGGCTCGCATGTAATATCCTGTCGGTCGTGTATTGAACATTCGGTATGTAAACCACTTGTCGTGTCTACATCTAAGCTATACATTTTAAATCGCTGACAGAATATTTGAATTTGCAACTGTTTAATTTGTAAAATCAGCCGGCTTGGTACTAGCTAGTAAGCAGTTACCTTTGGCACCAATGTAGATCACCTTAAAATGTACCCATATTTGTGCAAATAAATGTCTTTGTCTTTGTCTTATCAAAATTCATGTATTTACATCTTAAATTAAGAACTGTAGTCAATCCATTATAATGGACCTTTCGCTTTTTAGCTTTAACGCAAAACCATTTGATATTTTACGCTTTTAAACCCTCTGAGGGGTTGAAGGAAGTTTGTTTAAGCATAACAGTTTGCGTTTGAGGCAAAATTTGAAAAAAAATACTGTTAATAAAACGCTTAATGATAATGAAACGCTACACAAAATCTCTACGAATCAGATTTTTTATTACATAGCTAACGTAGAAGATGACGCAAGATTTACGATAAATCAGACAATAACTTTTATTTTTCTGTCAACTTGATAAATTTGCCAATAATAGGATCTCAAATATATTTATGTTACGGTCGCTAATTGGCGGCTATTGAACAAGGCTTGTAACTGTCCGTGCAAGTCAAGATTACATCCGATCTTACCGGTTGTAGACATCGGCAAGTACGGCGGTAGGTATGGCGCTACGTAAACCGATTATAAATTATGTTCCTGTATAATTTTAAACAAGCACGTTGCGTGATTACTTGTTTAAAAAACATTCAACACTAGAAATACTACTAATAGACATAAATATACTTTGCAAATAATATATGGAATATACAAAAAATGTTACACAGAACAAATATCAATGCTGATCACACACATATATTCGTGGGTAGGAATCGAATCCATAACCTACCCACTGAACTCGTCTCGGACGGGCCAGTCATATGTATGAATGTAATAAAACATAAAGTAAATAAAACAAATTTTGAAAATAAAACGTCTAATGCGTTCTATGTGACTATCTGGTTATGATTAACAAGGTGGGTCTGCTAACATCCAAGATCTAAGATTGAACGCCTAAAGATCCGAACACTGAAGTGAATAATCATAGGCATCTTTCTCATTTCGATAATTGGAAATGTCATTATATTCTTGAAACTCCACATAGCCTCCGACCTTAGTAATGAAACCCGAGCATTATATAAGAATACCCTGATCCGGTTATTTCCAGTGACATGGGCCAAGGATTTTTATAGCAATCTCTTTAAGCTCAGTTGAAGTCAGTATAATTGGAATCGGTCATTTGGAAATTGAGAAACGGAAATAGATGCGAGGAAATACGAGTAGCGTTGGATTGTGCATGAAATGTCTTTTAGAATTAAATGTAATCGTAATTGTATATATCGATTGTTTTGTTTGTTTTTTATATCACTTGTTTAACATTTGTTTTTTTATATCACTTGTTTTATTTATCTTTTATAGTGTGCTAGAATTTCAAAATATTAACTCAGAATGAAGGTTATGCAAAAAAATAACGTAACGAATGTTAAACTATGCTTAAACAAAAGAAAGCAAAACGAAAGTGAACAAATTAACACATATTATTTAATAAAATAATCAAAGGTAATATCTCTTAACTCAATATTATGCATTATTTGACTTTATTACAAAGTAAACTCAAATATGCTTTTGATTTTATTAATTGTCATTTCCAGGATCCAGCCACGTTGTGTCCCTTAAAATATGTCCTCTAATATTTTATATAAATTCTTTCGGGACATTCATTTGCGTAATAAAACAGAGACCCTCTTAAAGTTGGCTGTAATTTTTATAAGTCTATGCGTTCTAAGACTATGCGTTCATATAATGAAATTTGGCAATCTTACATAGTGCACGCCAGTATAATAGCTTAAACTAGTCTTTCTCAAAGTGGTTTGTGTGGGCGTTGAAGGCTTTGAGAGGCCTTTAAGGGTCTGGCTAGAGGAAATTTGGTAAAATAAAGTAATTTTAACGGGGAAAGGAAATATCGCACACTTGGTATTTTTAAAGTAAAGTAATTTGGGGAGGCGCTAGAAAATATAATACATAGTTGATACTCAAATTGGACGACGATATAAATTGGTAGACGAAATAAGTTTGAGAACCTATGGCTTAGACTAGCGTTGTTACATAGTTATAGTGTAAACCAATCCAGTGGTGATATAGCTAGGATTATATAAGTTTCTTATTACCCTATTTGTAATATTTGTCTGGATGATCTGTTAAGGCAACAAGACATGTCGGCTTTTGGGCGAAGCATCCACTAAGTGTTCGTTATAAACATTTCTTAGTTGTAACTACTGTACTTTTGGTTCCCATGCAGCAGGAAGTCAGGAAATCCTGTTGTCGGAACTGGTTCTGTCACTAACGTAACGGATGGGGTTTATTTGTGATAACTAGGAAATGCATAAGAAACACACATGTCTCTCACTCTTCAAGTATAAGTAGATACGTCAGAGTGGTTGTGTTGAATATAAAACAAATAAATTACTTCACAAAACTTACAGGATTTATAACACCAGCGAGGTCCCCTAGTTTACAATTGCTATATTTCAGAAAACCTTTCTATTCTTTATTTGAAATACTACAGACGGTCATGTAAGTGAGAAAAGCAAAGTTTAATCTAAATTAATGAAGTTGACAGCATGCAAACGGTTCTCTATATGCAAATCTCCTGCACAAAGACAGCATAAAGTTAGCATATTCTTAAGTAGATAGAATAGAGAATTTGATGAAATGCACTTTAACTTCGAGAGTCTAGAAATTGTTTTCCGGTAAGTTAATTATTTACGACCAACACTTCAAACGTTACCTTACCATTGAGTTTTCGAGGTGTTCTAAAACTTTTTCTCTCAGCAAATAAAGTGAGTTAGGACACTTGTGGCTTTCTAAAGAACAAAACCCATCAAAGAACAAGGGTAACTTCCAATTTAGTTTAAGTGATAGCCCATATACACATCTACGTCAAGTTTGTTGTTGTACACGCAGAATGTTTGTTGTAGATCCATCATAATGATTTGAATATTATGAATAAAGGTAAATAACTTGTTTTCGAAATGCTCTATTGAAAAGTCAGTCATATTAAACAACGCTCAACATATTCAAAACATCACGCTTGTATACTTTGCACACAAATAGGTATATGAACCTTTTTACCAATGGCTTGAATAAGTTCACTTTGGTAACTTCGACTAAATTATAATACGAGTAGGTACCTATTACAAAATCTCGGTCTTTCGCGCCAATTGACTAAAGCCGTCGAAACTTATCCTAGATAATTGGTATTGCCGTTCGTACTATGCGAATAGACATACCCACACCGGATATTTTGTAACTATATCGTATTTACGTAAATGTGCATTATGATTTCGCAACCAATAACATTTTATGATCAAGTAACATTTTATAATAGTGCACTAGATAAATTTGAAAGTATAGGAAGCGGTAATACATAAATTGAAAATAAGTAAACAATTGTTATATGCATTTAGAGCGAATAGAAATTGCTAATAATTATTCTTATTAATCATAGATCGTATCATATTTCAGTGGATCAAGTACGGACTTGAGTAAAGAACTATTCACTGTAGAAAAGTTTCAAATATTTTCTTGTTACCTATAAATAATTTTTTTATTTCTTAGATAACTGGATTCATTTGTTGCCATTATTTAGGGCCGCATTAGAAGGAATTGTGTACAATTTTTCTTTAGTGCTAGACTAAAATAAATTTCTGTCGAGTTTTATTTCAATTTGATCTTAAGATCCCTTAAGTTCCCAGAAGATATATCCAAAGGCAGACGACATGGTTCTGCCTTTAGTTATATCTGACTTGGGAGGGTCTGTGAATAATTGAATTACATTACTTTTCATTTTTTTGAACCATTTTTTCGCGAATACTTTGTGAAATAATTCATTTTGGGCCTTTCTACGTTGACCGCCCATTCCCATCGACTAGAGCTACATTGTCGTTGTGATAAGTTTTTATGTACATCTTGTAATATTTGCTTTCCATTACGCGTAATACCGATCGCGACCAGCTCGAACTGAATGATTGATAGAAAATTCAGATGAAGCAGGCTGCTTTATAAAAAGCCCACAATGCTACCACGAAAGTTTCATTATGATGAATTATGATTACCGTTACAACTAGAGAACACAAAAGCAGGCTAAGAAGAAGTAAATAGAGAGTTTTAAACATGAGAAACAAAACTAAATGCTGTTGTTTTAGAAATTTCTACGAGTATAAATGGTAAACCGCTCATTATTAAAGATCTAGAATAATATTACTTATCATAAGTATGTATATACGAGTATGTCTACATTCTATACATTTTATGGCTCGTAAAAATGTGTTTAATTTGTAAAACTTTTAAAAATAAATGTTTGGACATAAAGTTGTTTAACTATGCATTGCTCAGACATGTCATTTAGATGTCTAGTTCATTGCCTTGCCGAATGAAAGAACCCCTGTTCTGTAACGGGTCAATAAACTAATGCAAGCACGTATCTACTTATGGTACTCGTATCTTAGAAATATATCGAAAAAAAATTTAATACGATAAAAAAATCTTGTAAAAGCTAAAGATTACTGCTAAATATTAGGAGTACTTATCAGTTTCAAACGTATGTTATCCGCCCCTCATTAATCTAGTGCTTGCTAGACACGGTTCATATGTTGGCGACCTTCAGCAGTTTGCTAATGAGTGTGAGAACCGCGAGATCCGGTGGTGAGCGACCTCGCGCTGCACTCATTGTTTAATGTGCCTTTTGTTTTCCGTTCGCGTTTCTTAACATTGTATAATACTGACACACTTTTATAAGTCCTCAATAATCATTGTGTGCACGGAATTCGTTTGCTATAACGGAAACATTAAAGTGCAAAAAAACTTATATTTCTTTAAACATGAAAAAACATATAGTCAATACACATTCTATAATTATTGTGAAACTTCTTTATTACGCAATACTAAGTTATTTTACTGTTGAAGACACTATCTAGCGTCGTAAACCCATAATCATTAAAGATATTTTTAAAGTAACCTTAATAGATATACGAATTAATATACTTCGACAATACTCTGAAATGCAAAGATATTTAAATTAGTGTTTTCAAATATTTAACTACAATAGAGTAAGAGCTTACTCACTGCTTCGAATACTTAAACAGCGTATAATGTATTGCTGCTCTAAACGAAATCGATGGGTTTCCTAGCTTTAAGGCCACCAATAAATTAGCACACTGTTCCCTGGCTTACGAATTTACGCTTTGTGTCGGAAAAGTCTCGGATCTTCTTGCTTGCATAGGTTATTGCTTTTTTATTTTGACTGTTGAGCATAGTAGATACCTATGTATATTGGTTAAAATAAATAAATATTGCTTCTGGATTTACACAAATAGTTTCTAAAAGTGCGCTAGTTGCTACTACGTCAACGACTTCGTTGTATTTTCATTTTCCTGTTTTTACAAATATGTACGTAGGTAGCTACATCGAAGTGTTTGCATTTATTTCCAATTTATGGTTCTTCCAAGCGAAATTCATTGGTTGCTTAACGGCAATAGCTAGCAATCAATTAGCGAACACGCCCTTTACTGCGATATTGCGCAAGAAAAAGTAGTTGAGATTACCTAATCTACTGGGGTAGTTGATAAATAGCTTGGATCTAGGCTAGATAATAGAAAAAGACGAGACTTGTTTTGATTTTTTCAACCCTTTTTATTATCTATTTGACAAACGAAATAAAACGGGTCTTCTCTCATTACGAAAAGGAAGTCGTAACTTATTCAGATAGCCAAGTGCGAACTGGCACACAAATTTCCAACATTTTCAAATGGAGACCTCTTAGTTGCACAGGTTAGGTTGATCAACGCCGAGAGCTAGATATTGGTCTGGTTATACATTGAGATCCCTACTTACGTGCTACCCCTAACGCTACATTTGAATAGACCGACCACACTTAATACACTATACTCTTGATTCTATTTCTTTGTATATAGGTTTCATA
Source organism: Aspitha aspitha aspitha (assembly GCA_018246895.1). NCBI lineage: Eukaryota > Metazoa > Arthropoda > Insecta > Lepidoptera > Hesperiidae > Aspitha > Aspitha aspitha. The sequence continues at coordinate 10,440 of DWGJ01001011.1, forward strand.
GCTTTAATAGTAATTGCTAAATTGCATTGTAAACTTGAACGGCGATTTATAAATAATAAAACTTCAATAGGTTTTAAAATTACACTTCAATTCCCCAGTCTCAAGTGTGTATAAATCTCTGTGTAATATTCTTTTATAGTGTTTCATTTGTAAGCCTTTATGCACTCAAGGTGGATATTAAACATAAAATAAACCGATAACACTTTACAATGTCCTTGGTAAACTTGAATGGGAAGTTTTTAGGGATATAACGCTTCAATTATCGCGGTATTTGCGCGTTTGGCCCCAGGTGGAGCAATACCATAAACAAAACATTACGTATGGTAACAGCCTCATTTTATTACCAAGCCGCGATGTGGAAGGACGAGTATTAAATTTAACAGGCTATGTACCTTGATAATCTCGCATGAATTTCTAAATGCAGGTTACAAACAGCATCGATTTGGATAAATGAAGTAGCATTTGATACATATTTCGTCTAAGATTGTATGGATATAATTTTGACACAACTTCATACAGCCATCTTATTCTTAATTAAACCGAGCCTGTATTTGATAATCAAACAGTACTTATGTCTTACAATAATAATGTCAAACAGAATGTTAATTATTTTTAACTCTGTTTTTTTTCATAACAATAAATACGAGTATAATATTCTGATCATTATGAATGGACAGGTCACAGTTTCCTGCCTTTTTGACACACTTCCCGCGCTCGTTCTACATTCACTTCAGTCGCCTTCATTCATTCATATTTTTATCATACCTATCCGTAGTTTTATCGAGTGAGTGTTTCGTGCGTGTAAAGTATCAAGATACACCTCAATGCTTCGCGTTTAAATAACGATATTTTATTAAGGTACCTGAAGAAAACCACGTAATACAGTAACTATATTATAAGACGCAACTAAGTAGGTATGTGAGTTATTTTTTTTTTATTTATTTAACATGTACAAATTAGTTACAAAACATTATTTCAGCGCAGCATTTAAAACACCACTAAGGTTTAAAGTGCTAATGCTACGCGTTTAAACTACGTGTTTAAAACTGTAAGTTTATTTAAAATCAAACGAACTTTTAGTGAACCCGCTTACGTCAGCTCGTTCTACGAATATGTTTCGAAACTGCGGAATGCGGTCTGCGGTCTGCGACATCCACAATCTAACGCATCTCACTAAACCGTTCGCTAGAATACTTTATAAAACCCCTCATTTGATCTATTTAGTTAGCGAATTATTATAAAAAATTTACAGGGTTTTAATAAAAATGACTTACATTAATTTTAAAACACAGTTTTATTCGTTGAGTAACAACATTTTATTGTATTTCGTTTATCAACATGTAGTATTTTGAACCAGGGTAAATGAGTGTTTTTCTTATAGTTAAATGTATAAACGCGGAACTGACAATCTGTAGTGCGTAATTTATAAAGGTTGTCCATCATATGCTAAGCTTTCACCCGATTCATATATGTTATTATGATTGTTAGATGTGACAATACAATATTTATTCGCACGCTTGTCTGTGCGTGCCCGTAATGACATTAGCACACGCACGTTCATGAATACAGCAGGAACCGGCTGTGGCGATTTCAGTTGCATAATTTACCTTTAATTTTATCGTGTCACAGACATCTGGTACAGAAAAAAGGTAGTAGTAGCTGTCCGGGTATGTGTCGGCAGCTTTTTGCGTACCTGTCTTTAATTTTATGTTTACATTTCTTTATGTTTACGTTAGCTAGTTAAATAATCTAGTAAAGAGAAAATACGTATTTATCATTTAGCTACAACCACTTTTTAGAAGTAGTAATAGCTTAGTGGTTTAAAATTTAGTCTCGCAGTTCGGTAGTATTCGTTCAAATCCTGACATCTACATTTAATTACGGGCGTTATGACTTAAAAATGTAAATATCGAGTCAAATTGTTAAATTAGATAACAGGTAACGTACAAAATGAAAACAAAAAAATATCTATCCAACATACGTGTTTTGTACATTATCTTTTTATATATTTCTTTACCGTTGTGAAAATATCAGGTGTTTAGATTTAAAAAAAAGCGATGACGGTAGAAATAAATTATGGTACAAACAACTTTCTGCAGCAATTTTATTGTCTTATGTAAACCCGGTTTAATGGAATTTCTTGTGCTTTGACACTTTCACTGTACACGTCCTGACCAAACCAAATGTCTTACTTGAGGTCAGTTATAATGCATTTCTTAATGGCTACCAGTTTTGAACTAAATTCTTGTGTCGCTTCGTTAGGTACACGTTTGCGGTCAACATTTCGTGTAACGCGTTTAAGAACCAAATATTTTAACAATTTGATGAACATTAAAAACCTATCATTAACGTTTCCTATGAGCACGATAAGTGGACTTCGTAGAGCTGCTTGGCTACCAGCTACCAAGAACATAAGAAGTAGATCAAGTCAAGAGTAAGTACCTCTAATTGCCTTAAAAATATTGAGTAGAAGTGCCGAAAAAAGTTTCTTAGGACAACCGGTTGAAATCCTTAGTCACTGCCTACCTATGTGAAATAGGCGTGTAGGAAGCAACGTATCGACGTGATTTTGGATATAATTTATTGGCTGGACAGCGATATAGGTTAATTTTTATTGGGAAAATGCAGTTACCGTGCCATCCAAACAGCCTAAATTGTACACACAAACGCGTATTGATTAAAAGCTGAAACGAATTTTAATCTAATTGTTTGTTTGGGTGGACGCGTGTACTCGTATATTAATCGAATGTTTGACCCGAACAAAAGCGAATGTAACTCTATACTCTGAAAACTAAACTTGTCTGACAGTTAAAATTTGACATGCATTAGCCTAAACCCTAAGAAAGAAAACAATTGAATCAACCGGTAAAAAGTGAAATAAGTGATGAAAACTGTATGAGAATAACTTCAATGTCCGCGGGAATTAAGTCGCGAGAAACAACTACATTATATCTAACTATCTTACAAATGCCTATTAGCGTTCTTAATTTAAAAATACGCGATCACTCGTCCCCGAGATACAAGAAGATAATCACATTAGCGACTACGTGCCTTTTTGCCGCTAATTGCGTGTATCTCTTTACTCGCATGATTGCGCAAGGCGTTGAGAATAACAAAAATTCATAACTGACGTACTTCACTATGCTCATAGTAAAGCAGTCATCGTTTTGAAGCGAATACCGGATGAAATTGATCCAAGCAGGATTGCTGACAGTGTTTATAAAATGTAGGACACTCAGCAATATTTTTGCGGAAATGAGTGGGAATTTGGAGAGCTTTGTGTTTTTAGAGAAGAGTCTTTTGCGCTTGTCTAAGCCAAGCCTCTTTTACAACTTTGTAAACTCAATTTAATTTATTTATAGTGCAACATTTGTTTTAGCTTTAATCAATTGAATTTACAACTGATTACGTTAGTTAATAATTATAATTATAGCGTGTTTGTTCCGAACTGAAAAGTACTATACTCGTGTCGTATTACGTGGCTTTATCATGTTTTAATTAAAGCATTTCGCTCCCAGCAGAGATTTGCGGCACGTTCCGTGCGATTTTATGTGCCGTGGATCCTTACAATTTGGTAGATAAAATTCGGTATCTTTGCATACCTATATGTTTTTCTTATATCTTGCGTTCTTACGATTTTAAGTTTTAACCAAAAAATATGGCGGTTAGTATTAAATATTTGTAAATGGATACAAGGAAAAGAAATTACGTGTCTATCGTAATCCTTAATACATATTATATTAAACTTCACTTATAAAAGTAAAGTTAACAACGATTATAACCTATCTTTTTTGATCGTTCTTTAATTCCTGTTAAATTATTCACGTATTCTGTAACAAGAGATATATTAGCGATATGACAGTGACAGTGCATATTATATGTGTGGATATTTATCGTGGAACTGTATATGTTATTTTAGATCAATAAAATAACAGAACAATCGCCCAAATTATTGTGAGAAAATACTACAGTAACATTTACGTGATGATGACAGCATAAAATGCATTGAATATTTCAACATGTTTTTGTTACTCACTGTATGTCAAAATGTCAAAGGTGAGGTGAGGTGTTCGGGGGAAATTTCATGCACATAATTCATTACATCGTGTTTCATAGGGATTTAAGCCTCTGGTCACGTCGCCCGGGAGCTGAAAATGTAAGTACGGTGCGACAACAGCTGTCTCGGGTAACTTATAAGCAACTATAAATATAATATGTTCCGTCCTTAGAGTAATTTACACTTACACTACACGTACACTACTATAGATGTTCCGAAAGGTAGGATGGTGCGTCAGATATAATTCGAATATGAGCTAAGACTTTCTATCTAAAACAAATGATAATTTTTACTTAGCAAATGAAGCTTTTATTTTGTACAATAAATGAAAATAAGTATAGAGAAAAACAATTTTCGTCGTTTAAAACTTTTTACAACTCGTAAAATCGGATCTGAAGTTTCAAGAACGCGGATTCCAAAAGTTGTTATAAAGTCGCCAAAAATCCAATAGTCACTGCGGAATTTTTTTATACCGTTAATGATGAATTGTAATACAATTTGAGTCACAAATACAAGGTAAAACACTGGGAACATTATATTCAAAATGTATTTTTTTTCATTTATTTAGTTGACGCAATATATTACAATACATTAGGTTAAAACGTATCTAACTGCAGGCCATTTTGTCGGCAGCTGAAGTTTGAAATCTAACTATTATTATAATTTGAATGTGCCGGATCGAAGTTGAAACAAGGAAAATGAATATTTAAGTATCATGGCAAAGATATCACTTAACGCAAATTAGCAGTTACTACCTACATATATTAAAAATATTTATGCCACGCAATTTTTTGTCTATGTCCTAAGTTGAGTCGCCGTTTCGATTAATCTTTCCCTAAGGTTCGATTAATTTCAAAGAGTTTTACATTTAAACGGCTTAGGATCGTAATAGCAGTAAATACGTATATTACACGAGTATCAGGTACGTGCTTGCAAAGAGCGAAACAATGAAATATGTAAAAAATAATAATTCCTTCTCTTTCGTATTAACGTTAACCTCGAAAGATCTGTTTGTATACAACGACGAATGATGATCGACGACGGATGTTAGATTAGCAGTTAAAGCTAAAAAGTACTAGTGTTACCTAATTGATTACAGATTGGATAACAATGCTTAGTACCTACTCCTTTAGATAATCGCGGTAGGCGTGTAGAAGTAAACGTTTGAAATATTTCCATCAGCAACATGTATTATACATATACATATATGTATGTACATATAATACATAGATAGATATATACAGAGATTATGTCATTCAAAGATACGAGTAGGTACTGCAGATAGATATAGAAACTGCTATACTAATTCCTTCCTTGCTTCTCGAGTAATAAGTACCTCGATACTAATAATAGTGAAAAACCACTATGTTAATGGCGTATGACATAATGTAGGTACGTAAGGTATAGGAAATCCTAATCATCAGATGGAAAGTAGACGCCTAAGTCCACGTAAATACCAAATCTGGTCTGTTTTACTTTTACTTGTAAATCGTGGATTAAAGATATTTTAACAATTTAAGCGATCTCGACAGTATGTGGTTATTGAAGCAGCTAAATATTGTAACACCGGGCTCTGTATTTATCAGAGCTGGTGCTATATTTGTCAAAGAATGGGTTGTTCTCGATCAAATTGGTGCATCATTATGAACTAAAAGATATGAAAGAATTCATAAAAAGTACAGACAGTCTTGAGTATATAATACTTTGCAAAGAATGCGTAGTCACCAATTTGAGTATACCTGTAATATGCAGATAACGATATCCTATATAGGAAATCGCTCGTCATGTTCCCAATTCCCCAGTAATTTCAACCCAAATTATGTTCAATTGCTATTTTTCAAGCTTATAACAAATCAACGTGAGTGATTAGTGGGTAACGGTATGTATTGCGCAAAATCTCATATATATTTATTGGAAATTGAAAGTTCAAATAGATACGAATAGTTTGAATATTGAGAAAATGAACTTTTTTATACACTAAATATTATTTACAAAAAGCAAATAGCTCAATCGCGCGCAATCGGGTCACTTCGGTAATTCTATTTCCTGATATAAAAAATTCGTTTTCTCGGATTTACGACCTTTCATGACGATAAATTTATAAGATTTTTTTTATGAAAGCTTCCTTTGTCCAGAAGTGTCGTTAAGCGGTCACCAATGTTATTGCTATTAAAACGTCGAGGGGATATGTAGCGTGTAAATAAATTCGAATTGTAGTGTTACTCAGTAATTACATTCTTTTGCAAATTCCATGGTAAAGTTGCATCGATTTCATCAAACAACGCTTTTAGAAAAACTATGTCTATGATCTATTTCGCTCCCCGGCCGCCTTGTTTTAGCGTAACATAAAGCGATCAGTCTTTGACCTGCTCACTGATTGATTGTTATAAGTCCAATAGGGCTACAATATTGCAAATCATTGTCTTATTCTGATAATGGATTCAGCTAAATAAATACACGTGAACGACCTCTCAGCTCTGATCTAGTAAACAATAGAAACCAATTTTAAGACCAAATTTCCACACGGAAAATGTTAGTATCATATCCTACTATGATTAATGCATCGAATCTATTGAAACTTAGTCAAACACTGACAATTTACGTACATAAGTATTTTCCTTTTTTAACTTTATTACAACGAATATGTACGTATACTTAAAATACTCGAATGGAACAATAAAAATAGCGATAAGACAATAAAAGCAGATAAAGTGAAATTATATACTGACCTTCAGACACTAACACCGTGTTCCCAATGCTGCATGAGTCACGTGGTTAAGGCTGTGTGCACGGAGAGACCGGGTACCGGTTATATGCTGACTGACGTTTGCCATTACCTTCATTGGTCTTTGCCATATTACATAGTCAATAGGAAACTGCACAACTATGTATAATCGTATATTTAGATATTGAGTAATGCTAATACATATTTTCCTATATTAACTACTACAGACGTAACTTATAACAGTGAGTATGTAACGTTATTGGTTAACTTAATATTAAAAGTCACCGTCTGATTTGATGGTATATGTTTGTCGATGTTAAGTTCACATGGCTGTCTGTGATTTCGTTCCCAAATATTATTATATACTTAACGATGGTATCGATACGACACCGGCAAGCGGAGTAACGCGTTGTCCTACAATTGTAATTGTTGTATCAGATACGTTGATTAGGAAGTTTACTTTTACTGTTCTGTTGTCTTGGAACGCGGCGCCGCACGCAACACTTTCGACTTTCAGCGCGGACGCCGGACGCTGCGCGAGCTCACGACGATTATTTTATTATTTATATCATCTACAACTGGTATTATATATGTTCTTTCTGGTGGTTTTATTATGATCTGACGCAATACAAAGTTGTATTCTGTAATATTACAGTAATTAAAATTGGGTCATTTATTTGTCGCAATAAATTTACTATAAATGAAAAAATTATAAATTAGTTTTTTTTTGTTACCTGCGTTGACTGAAATAAATGACTTCAAAGCATTAAATTTGTGTGTATCTTAAGCATGACTTTCAATGTAGTGTAAACAATACAGTTTTTTCTTTTTATATATAAAAATGAATTTTATAATATACGACACTTAAAACTAAACATGATTTGTTATAAGAGGGAAAGGAAAATATCGCGTAAAAACCGACAAACCTTGACCACACTTGACCAGCGTCGTTAGAATCATATATAACTATCATATATAACAAAATAAAATAATTTTTTCTATGCCGCCTCCATTACTAACCTAGAAAGATATTATTTCTAAGAAAGTATATAACTAGTTCCTCTAACAATAGGCACAGAGATGCGACCTTTAATTAACGCAGAGAGAAAGGATTGTTATTCGACTGGTTTGCTAAGTTTATAAATATTCCATCAACATTTATGATACAACATGACCCAATTTTGCTAACTTACCATAACAATAATTCTTCCGGTATAGCCAACTCCGATGTAAACCCAATTAATAAATAGACTGAATATATTAAATATATCTCATTATTATTACATAGTCTTACGTTCTTTTCAATCAGAAATTTCAAATGACGCACCCCAAGCAAGCAATACTTTTCCAAATTTAGTTCAATCTAATAAAAGTTTGCGGATGGACCGACAGCGAAACTTTTGATTTGTTCCACTGAAAAAACTGATAGAGAATTCATTGTTTGTATCCGTGGCCGACTTGTATTGGACAGATCGAATTTGTTGATTGCATCGCGCGGGTTTAACTATGTTTGTTGAGGTCATATCTAGTTTTTACGTATATTTTTATCTGACACTTGTTATTTAGGTCGCTACCAAACTATTCGGTACTATCTAAACTAATATATAAGCTAAAGATATTGTCTGTTTCAAATGAGCTAATCCTTGAACTAAAAGTCAAATTTCAAAATTATTTCTGTCTGATTCAATTAACATTGCATAACAATAATAACTCTTCGTATGGGTACAGCTGATTCGTCAGAAACAATGCAATTGTTTTAAACATTGACTATAAAAACTGATCAAACACATGATCGTATATTTAGACATTTATTCATTACGGGTTTCTTTTATATATTGTGCTATGAACTATGATGTACTCGTAACAGAATTACATCCGTTATACATGAGAGTCAGGGAAAAATAAAAAAGCACAGATAGACGCAACGTAACAGATTTTTGTTAATAACGAACGATATATTTATTTTGGAGCTTCAGCGGGCACGGACGGTCCGGGATATTTTATTACATAACATCCGGTAATCCTTAACAAAGGCCTTCAAGACGCCCTAACAAACTTCCGGCTGACAAATTAGAAATAATTTCTTGTAACATTCCGGATACTATATGACAATGTATATTTATATATGTGCATATACATACATGTATATGGTATATCTACAAAGTTAGAATGGTCTTCTAAAAGCTCCCAATAGTAGTAGAATTATATAATTTATCGAGGTTGCAATAAACGGAATGGATATGCAAATTGTCCACCGTACGTTTTGATAGGTTTATGTGAGACACGAACTAATTCCGAAATATCATCGAAAAGCTCCCAAGAGCGATATGATATAAAATCGAGTGTCCAGTATTGAATGGAACGGACATGCAAACCAACTAGCTATCTATACAAGTACTATATTGTATTTTTATATGTATGTTTATCAGCTATCCGGTTACCATAATATAGGCATTAAATTGCCTAATTTGGGATCAGATAGCCGTGTAAAAGTAAAAAAAATTAATAAAAAAACTAACTTAATAATGTATTCCACGAATTTAATAGATCTTATTTAATATCGTTTCGTCGGATAGATAACTGAGAATTAGGATATCTTCAGCGTAAAATGCGATAGAATGTCTTTTCCTAACTCTGTGCCTGAACTTCCATACTTCGAGTTTTAGATAATCATTGAAATTGTGAGATAACTTAAAATCACACTATCACTTGTTATAGCGAGGTATATAAACATAAACATAGTGAAGAACTTGCCCACCATAGTGTATGTTGGAAATTATAGTGTTTTCTGAGGTCTGTGAAGTCTACAGTAGTAGACTAGTTACTGAAACCTTATACGAGAGGAGACCCGTGTCTAACAGTGGAACAATGAAGAGCTGAAATAAAATAGGTAATTGCTATACGAATACATATACCTGCACGAGCCATGAGATAAACACACATAAGTTTGAAAAGCAAAAGTTTGCCAACTTTCGCATACAAATGCGAAAAGGTTACTCGAACGCTCCCAAGAGTTTAATACAACTATTACATGGAGCCTTGACGCCAATGGTGTATTGAGCGGAGACGCAAATGCGGCGTGTGAATGGATTGGGTCAATCCCTTTGTACTGATAATATTAGTTTGTCGAAATGGAAATGGATAATTTGTATTTGTAAGTAAACAAATATACAATTATTGCTATATGTATAGGAAGGTTTGAAAAATTTAACTAGTTTATACAGAATATTCTAAACCGGAAAATATTCCTGTTTTTCTTCGGTTTTGTAAGAAAGGATTATACGAGTATAATGCCACGGTCTATAATACGACTTTGACGTCTTTCCTTAGAAGATAACCCAACTTTGGAAGTTTCTATAAAGCTTAACTTAATCTACGAAAAATAAAATGTTTTCAGCGGTCACTTGGATTAGAACTAACCATTTTCACCCTTGCATCTTTCTCATATATCATATTTTGCTATATCCTAGCGCATCCATATTCAATCCATACACAAAATTTTAATGCGCTACCGGCGAGTAACTGTTTGTAAAGAGACATTGAGTTTTGTAAGAGGTTATTGACATTTTAATTCATTGTCTGTACCCGGCGTTTGAAACTCAATTAAGTTTTAATCCTCAGAATTTATTGCATCAAGTTTAATTGTAATTAATTGACTGTCTAAATCTAATCCATTGTTAGGGCAGCTGTGTTTATTTAAAGGATTCGTGCTGCCTCTTGTATTACCGCCAACGAAAGAACAAAAGAAGACACGAAGAAGAAGTATTTTCAAAAAGCAATTAATCTATGGAATTAAAATCAAATAAATTTTAGCAATTCACATACTGATTTGATACATATATAATAAATCCTCTTATTTTTATCATCTTGGTATCTAGTTGCTTTACATTTGTTCTACTCAATGTTTATCGATCGATCTTTTCGATTGATCGGCGATTGTAGTTTGATTAAGTTTTTTTTGTTATGGTAATTATTAATAACTTCTAAACACCGCAAGAGACGGTAATGTTTTTAATTTTTTGCGCTTATATCGAACAGCTCCCTGACATTTTAGCATTTTTTTACATTCGAGTGCATTGCACTCTTACAAGTGCTTAGCAACTGCGCGTGCCTGTACGCTGGACTTCGTGGAGCTACCATAAGGCCAATTAATATAAATAAAACATTCATGACAAAAACGCAAGTCTTAGAGGAAGAACGAAGTTGGCTCTAAATTAAATAACACTCCGTTCCCACGTACATTTATATACATCTTATTTACGACAGGTTCAAATCAGCGTCTGGGCTGTAGTGTGTTAATTAAATTTAACTCTTTATTTATACACCAGAAACAAATATATTAATAAAATGGTAAATACTATGAATACAAATGGAGGTGTTATCGCTAGGGCAGGCAACATAAACAAGTTAAAACTGTAATATAATTACAATAGAAAGAATAAAACCTAACTAATGGTTTGCTCTAATGCGTTTAGGTAACGACCTATTTCTACATATATACGTGTGTACATAGGTATCAGGGGCCTTCAGGTACCTTCCGAGGCTAAATTGTTTCTGAAATATATTATTTGTAGCCTTTTTATTATTCCACGTTGAGATATGGGTCAGCTTCCATAATTAAAAGATATAAAACTGTAATCTACCACACTGGCCAAGTACGGTTTGGTAGACGATTTAATTATATTTAAAGTAATATCAGTTCTCTAAATGAGCTACAAGTAGTATTCCCTTGGCGAGATTATCAAAGCGAGGATGACATTTACTTTCAATTAGGTGCAGTCGTACATATAAAGGTTACTTGTGTCGACTGAACGTTGCAACGGTTATGAAATGCACGTTATTTAGTCAATTGATTAACCGATAATAACCTGCTAATGATGTGTAAGTGATAGTTTATTAACAAAACTGACGATAGAAAACTGTTACGACATGAAATGTATTGAACCTGCGTGGTATGTATGTAAAATACTTTGCCCAGTTACGTATGATGATGCGTGACTATTTATAATAATAATAATTGGATAATATCCTGCTTATTTAGAATTAACAATTCCCACAATTGTGTAATGACGAAACAGATTGATGTGTCTGAGCTTTATTAATATTTACTTTATAACTTTACTAATAAGTTTATAATATCTAGTAAACCATTACAATCCGCGGTACTAAAAATTTTCGTAATATCCTTTAATTTGATTTTAGTTGTCCACAAAATTACCTAATGAAATACTTACATAACAATCGTGATCCTAATTATGTACATATATTATTACGAGTATATACAAGTAAATATAAATAATGACAAATAACTTTGAAATAATTATAGTTATTCTGATGTTGTTTACAAAGTATCGTATGCATTGTTTTTTTTTTTAAATTGTGTCGTTACACGCTAATTTAATTTTATGTTTCTGGAACTATTTCCATATACTAGTGGTCGCCTACTGGTCGAAATTCGGCCATAATAAAAAATTCTTCGACATTTCTTTGGACTTTTGGTTTGACATTGACAACCAGAATGTAAATAATGAACGTTGTATGTGTGTGTCGAATGAGTGTGTCAAAAGCATGGCAGTGTGTGTAATGTTTTATTTATTGATTTAATGTACTTTATAAGCATTATTATTGAAAAATATTAGCGTT
>DWGJ01001012.1:0-22856 GCA_018246895.1 Aspitha aspitha aspitha
GTCCTGGGTGGGAATCGAACCCACGACCCCCGGTTTTGCAGTCAGGGTCTCTAACCACTCGACCACGAGGCCAGTCACTATGCTTTTGTATCTTGAAAATGTAACAATTCATTCCGCATATACATTGAGAAATATTTCTTGATAGGTAGTTTTTTAAATATCTCAATTGGTACCTACATTAATTCAATGCTGTACTATATAACTTTTATTCTTTTCACAGAACTAGTTAACGATTCTTTATATGAGTGGAATATACGTCTGCGGTCGGTGGACCCTGATAGTCCACTGCACAACGATCTGCTGCTTCTCAAAGAAAAGGAGGGCAAGGATTCCATCCTGCTGAATATACTCTTCAAGGAGACATACCCGTTTGAACCGCCGTTCGTTCGCGTCGTGTACCCTATTATATCTGGTGGGTTTCTAGTATTGTCTATATCGGTTTCTCTCAAACTTCTCTTTCGGACCTTCTCTCTTGTACCAGTTACAAATCTATACTTTAATTTTATAAAGCTGGAGAATTTGTTTCTTTGTTAGGTTGAACGCGCTAATCTCAGGAACTACTGGTTCGAATAAAAAAAATTGTTTTGTTGAATAGTCCATTTATTGAGGAAGGCTTTACGCTATATAACATCACACTATAACTAATGAGAGTGGAGCAGCAATGGAAAAGCGGTCGTTTATTCTTTCGTTTTCCGTTTTATTGTAGTCATAGCATGACATTCTTAAAATAGTCTTTTAATAGATTGTTCTCTAATTAACGCGGGTGAAACCGTGGGGTTATAGCTACTAGGTGTTGTTGTAGCTATCAGCTACATACTAAACGTTGTCGCCTTGCCATTTGCAGGAGGCTACGTTCTGGTGGGCGGCGCGATATGCATGGAGCTGCTCACGAAGCAGGGCTGGTCGTCCGCGTACACGGTGGAGGCGGTGATCATGCAGATCGCCGCCACGCTCGTGAAGGGCAAGGCCCGCATACAGTTCGGCGCGACCAAGGTGGTGTCGCAGTCGCAGTACAGCCTGGCGCGCGCGCAGCAGAGCTTCAAGTGCCTCGTGCAGATACACGAGAAGAACGGTCACCCCCTTTGCATATTGTTCTAACACGCACACATACACACAATCACTCACACAAGCAAACATGTAGAATACTCACACATTTATAATCATAAATGATAATAATTGTTATTAAATTTTAATAAAACAAACAAAGGAAAATATTGTGAGGAAATATGCACACTGTATTGATATCATAAAGTATATAATATTTTGACCTGTATTATTGGTAGACTCCAATAGTGAAAGAAAATATATCATATAATTGTTTTAACATTATATTGTACATTTGCAGGCTGGTTCACGCCGCCCAAGGAGGACGGCTAAGCTGCGCGGCCGCACATGTATTATCGTGCATCATTTAACATAAACGCCCGAACTCAACAAGACACTACTTTCCTAAATGTAATGAGTGATTCGACGTGTATGTATTATAGTCTAAAAGTGATTCCATTGAAGTCGTTTCCATGCAGCCCACGTTAATTGTGCTACGGACAGTCTTGTATGACATTAAGTGTGTTGATATAACGGTGGTGTTCGTGTATGGACTTCATTAGATATTATAATATTTAAGTGCTATTTAGTTTTTTTTTAATGAGTGCATCGGGCATGTCGTGAGACTTTATAAGACTTATAGGAAATGTTTAAATGTGTAATGTTTTTTGTAATCATTGATTTCTCAAATGCAAGTTATCCAATACGGTACATATAGACGTTGCGGGAGCGGCGCGACTCTGTACGGCTCTCAGCAGTTACACTTTAGTTACGAAATAAAAGGAAACCTGTGATTCTTAACTGATCTTCTGTAGTTTGTCTCCCCACTTCATCGTCACACCCTCGATAACTGTTACTGTATATAACTCGCTATTATGTTTTTCGTGTATAGAGAAGAAAATAATAAACTTGATTAAGCATGAATATACGTAAAGCTTACATGTGGATGATTATTGTGTTGTGCGTTTTTTATTTCGACCCTTTGTGATGTGTTACAAATTGGTAAATATAATGCTTGATTAAACTTTGGATTTTGGGTTTTCGCGATTATATTGCATAAAAGCCTTCAGTCCACCTATGTGCTCTTCAGCGCCCGCCTGGTTGATCCTCTTGCAGAAATCCTGTTCGGACATGTTCGAAAACCACTTCATCAGCTTCGGAAACCTGAAAAGGATAAAATATATGATTTTAGTTAAGTGGATATCGATCTGGTATGTCAAATATTTATTGATGCTCTTATATCCTTATCGCTAATAATAAATGATAGCTAATCGACATTACCTACATCACATCTATCCGTTGGCTCCGTTTTGACTTGATAGAAGGACCAAACAAACAATTTCGCATTTATATTTATAATATTAGTATAGGTAGTTTATCAGCTATCTGGTTATCCTATTTACAAACTGCTGAAGAGCCTACCACAGATTACATATAACGAGATAAGGGCTCACCTGGTTTCGTCTATGGGATGCAATCCGTTCAAAGTACATGTGGTGGTGAATACGCTGATGTCGGCTAATGTAATAACGTCATCGGCCAAATATTTGGTCTCCTCCAGATACATTTCAAGTGTGAAGTAAGCGTCGTCGATGTTTTTCCTCATTGACTTTGTTAGTTCTGTGAGACCGAAATTGTATGCTCGCCCCTGGAATACAAAATAAAGGTAAGGTACGGTATTTAGGTATATGCTTACTGCTTCAGATCTCTCGATTCCCAAACAATGACTATCTCCTATTGTCAAATTCGGCTCAAATCTACAAAGTACGTTTTAATATTGAAATTGTAGGTGCATGTTCATGGGCATCGGTGAACAGTACAAAGAAGCGCAGCTGAAAATGGTACGAGATTTTCTTTCAGTAGTGCAAATAGAATGCCTACTTGTACTTGCCATTATAATTCTGAGTCTGGGAAATAATACGCCACAGTCGAAGAAAAGCCTGTGGTTGATTGTTGCGCGTTTTCTATTGTCAGCCGGATACAGGTAAGAATGTTCTGGTTTTCCATATTTTTCCATCAAATAAATAATTATGGCATGACTGGAAGTAAAAAAAGCAATACTTTAATGGAATGCTTATTTAAACAAAAGTATTCTATCCGGTCGAGAAAAACCATACATATATTATCCATGATTTTGAAAAAATCGAAATGGTAGCGCAATGAAAAAACACTAGCGCCATCTTGTACCTTAACAGAACCATAACGCAGGAGAACATACAACGTAATATTAATCTTACGAGTACAATAAATTAAACTTGTTAACATGAATATTTCGAATGAATTTCATAGATATGTATTTAAGGTAAAGTATTAGGATGTAAATATTCGAGTCTGATCTATCTTACGTACCTACCTATCTGCTAAGCAGAAATCGCCTTCGTCTAAAATGGGTATTGTTCTCATTGGATTTTTCTGAAAAAAAAGTTGTGAATTCATACCAATAGTTACCTTCGTTCGTTAGTAATATTTAAATTTTACAATTCGATGAATAAGATTTTTTCTTTGACTCAAAAAATTATCGTTAAATGATCTAAACGATTTATTATACACTTTCAACACAACATTTCCTGACTTGATACTACATCACAAGCGATTAATTTCAAACATTTAATGAATGACATCCTTTTGATTGTATGTCAGTGAATAAACGAAATTTAAAAAAAACATGGAACTTCGAAAATTTACATTTCGAACAGTAGGTAATTCGGAAATCTTATTTAATTTAAATGTTATTTCGAAGTTCACCTTTAACATGTCTGGTGCGTCTTGCTCTCTGAATATGGGGTTAAGCTCTTGACTTTGGAATTTTAATCCCAGCAGGTCAGCCACCATTAACACCGTTCGGGCTGGTGGACTGGCATCTTTCTTGTACAACGTTCCAGCGACCGTAGACATTGCTGATCTGAAATTGTCAATATTGGTCGTAATTAGGTGAATTGTTATGATAATTATTTACAGGCAAAACCTTAAAGCAAAAGTACGTATATTAAAGTTAAAGTACGTAGTGGGTACCTACCTACTCAGTTTTTTTTAAATAATTCACTTCAAATATCTAGGTACTTCATTCAGGAAAGTGCCTAAACAAACTGATTTAAATCGGACTTTGCCTTCCTAAGATAACAAAATGTAATATAACAATGCGTAAGCATCATTGCATTAAAACCTCTTGTTTGACATTAATTTATTGAATGAACTCACAATAAATATTATAATACAGATTATTCTAGTTGCAATTTATTTTAATTTTTTTATTCACTGTTTGCCATTAACATTTAAATGTCAAATACAAGTAATTTTATTCTTTTGATATCATGTATATAAACTAGGTACGCACGTGGAAATTTAATAAATCTATGTAAATAAGCTTAGAATCACTTTTGTATGCGACTATCAATATATTATACATAGTTATAACCACTTAAACAGAAAAAATGAAGTCACTAACCTCAACATTACGGCACAGCAACGCACGGCTAGCAGCTAACTTCGTTCTAGTTCTTTTAAATAAGATTTTAAGCCTGTGTTCGTATTGACAAGCCTATTGTAAGAGATAAACGGTTATTATATCGATTGCTTATCCAGAAAAACGTCTTTCTGTCATATTATCTTTGGGCTGACATTTAAATTTTATCAATTAACACGGTTTTATAAAGACGTAAACGACGTTGCTCACTGTTTTGTTGCTAGTGATGTTGTCAGTATTACAAATTTTTCTTTCACCTATTATTAGCACGTAACGTCTACATGCGAATGTGCTCCTTTTTGTTTTGGTAATAAGGTCCATATTTTCATAATATTATAATGTAAGTAGGTATAAATAATTTAGTAGGTATTAATAAGTGACTTATCACTCGCGTATATACATATTGTATTATTAGATAGGTATCATAACGACAACAAATTAATTTATTACTGACTATTAGTTGATCTAGTAACTAGATGTTTCGTTGAAAAATAACGCTCATCACAAAACAATTGTTGTGTGATGAGATCCAATTTTCATACTGTAGGTACCATAGTTCTTCAAAGACTACTTTCGTCTTCTTTGTCGTTCAATTGCCTACTCCAAGAATTACTTATACAATTATTTTTTTTCTAGCAGCCCTTGTAATATTCGAACGCTACTAATCTTAATTAATTTAAATTAAAATTTAGTTTCGAAACCATTTACATTTACAAAGTATATACCCTTTATATATTTATACTGTTTTCGTACATAGGAATGAGAGAAACTTAATTGTTAGTAACTAATTTATAATCCAGGCATCATTCACGCTTAGTCTGAAGACCGGGGAGTGACAGAACAATTTGTCATAAGTACAAATTGTGCCACATTCAGAGCCTCAGTTAACATGTCTTGAGAATTTGATCGATAACACCCGCCCTGTGGATTGTTCCTGTTTATTAGACCGTTACAAATTCCGATTTCAAATGTAGATAAGCCCGTTTCTGTTATAAACATTTAGATACGAGTTATATGCTGTGTTATAATGTGCAATGTCTATATGTGGTGAGCCTGACAACAGAATCCCAAACTAGAAAAGAGCTCTTTCCAATGCATTGGAGACTCCTCGAATGTTGCAATTGTCCATAGGCGAGGGTGATCACTTATTATTAGGTGGTTCGTCTGCCTGTTCCCTGGTCTGAATTATACAAAAAAAAACTAGTCAAAGCCCGGCGACCAGCTAGAAAATAACTACTAAATTCCTCGCAATATCGTTAAATAAGCTACATTTTTTTCGAAGATCCGTATTGTAGTATCATATTACAATTTTTATGTACCGAGTATTAATAACACAACTCTTAGAATGTAATTGATTTCCTTTTATTTTCAGTATGGAACATTAGTAAAGAGGTATGACACAGATTCGGCATAGTGAGTACGACGTATCGCTTCAGCCAGCATCACAGATATATCCATGCTCTGCAGTTTCGGGCAAAGCTTCATGTGCTTATCCTGTGGTATTGTGTTTGTTACAACAAACGCTTCTATACAAGAATTGTTAATCTTGTCAATCGCATTACCGGCCAAAACACCGTGAGTGAGTATCGCATATATTTTGTTGGCTCCAGCCTCACGAAGCTTTGTGGCACCTTTTACGATAGTATCGCAAGTATCAGCTAAATCGTCTACCATTATAGCGGTTCTGTTCTTCACATCACCAACTAGTACCGTGGAATCCTCTTCGTTTGCTCTCTGTCTTTCTTTATGTATAATCGCGAAGTCGATATCAAGCCTGTCCGCTATAGACGTCATTCTTTTAACACCGCCAGCATCGGGGGACACCATCACGCTAGTCTTCCATTCAGGAATATTGTCTTTAATCCATTTCGTGATAGCTGGTTCAGCGTAAAGATTGTCCACCGGGATATTGAAGAATCCCTGTATTTGGGAAGCGTGCAAGTCAACCGTAATGACATGATCAGCGCCAGCCACTGATATGAGATTAGCAAGCAACTTAGCCGTGATAGGAGCGCGACTCTTTTCCTTCTTATCTTGTCTAGAGTACGGGAAACATGGGACGACCGCGGTCACACGAGACGCTGACGCAATTTTGCAAGCATTTATCATAATAAGCAACTCCATTAGGTTATCGTTGATTTCACCGCAGCCACTTTGAACGATGTACACATCTTCGCCTCTAACGGATTCACCAATTTCCACGTTTGTTTCTTTATTGCTAAACTTCTTTGTTGTGGCTCTACCCAAGTCTATTCCCAGTCGAGCTACTATTTTCTCAGCTATGTCTGGATGAGAGCTGCCAGTGAATACTTTTATATTTGGCATCCTTGGTGCTTGAACTGAGACTTGTTCCTTTTCGCTATCCTTTGACGTTTCTTGATTTTTGCTCGATTTCATTAGCGTTAACGACACGAGCGGAGAGTGTCTCCACTGGACTGATATTGATAGCGAAATTGTTGTTTGCTTGAAAAACAGGTTTATCAGAGGTCACGATGAAGTCGGGTCACCATTTAATCTCTCAGTGTATCCCCCAATGGGACTGTTTATCAATATTTAAAGACACATACAATGAGATGGTGGCATTATACCAAAGAAAACGTTATTCCGAACGCGTAGATACGTTTGTTGTAATTCTTATGTAACGTTGCAAATAAGTATATCACTCAAACGTACCTACACAGATATTCCTACACAATGTTTACTTAAACAAGCGCCTACATATTTTTAACTCGTTTTGCACTGAACGGTATTTGCTTTTATATTATTTTTAAGAATAGCGACCTGTAATTTCGCGTTTATTATCAGCCCTAGCTACTAATGCTAAGCAACAGTATCCAAGTAAACATTCATCCATAACCATGGATATTTATAAGGTATTGCAAATTGTAAAAAACAATTAATTTTTTAAATAATGATTTATTGATTACCTACATTATATACAATATTGCACTTATTTTCATAAATAACATTGAATATCCCGAAGATTGTAACTATTCAGAAATGTGCAGGGCTAAAAATCTTATAAGAATAAATAGGAAAACAGTTAACCAACGCAATCACTATTTGTCTTAGGGGATATGTAAGCAGGAGAATCGTTAAGCGAGGGAAGGTTATGCGGGCGTCCCAT
This sequence comes from Aspitha aspitha aspitha, assembly GCA_018246895.1. Classification (NCBI taxonomy): domain Eukaryota; kingdom Metazoa; phylum Arthropoda; class Insecta; order Lepidoptera; family Hesperiidae; genus Aspitha; species Aspitha aspitha. The sequence goes on from DWGJ01001012.1 coordinate 7,635, forward strand.
CCAGTCTTTTCTCATTGTAAGTACCTACTTTTATCAAGGGCACGGTTCTGGGTAATATCTCGCAAACAATAATGTCTACATTTTCCATTTTATTTACGTAAAAAATACACTCAGTAAATAATATGTTTGTAATTATCATAAATCGTGATAACCATTACACCCTTTCTAGTGTAATTAGAAGCGCGAGCTATATATACTACATACATATATTCACCTTCTATTCCAGGTTTCTTCAAGTTTTTATGCAACAATTTTTGTTAATATATGTGTAACGTTATTTATCGACCAATGATGAAAAGGACTCTATCATTTTGCACTAAATGTACGACAATTGAAATAAATCAATTAATTGTAGCAGAAATATTGGTATTAATTTATGCTTATGACACATTTTAAAAAGAATTAACCATAAGTTAAAAAATACAGTAGATCAGCTTAACGGAAACTGGTTGTTAATTTGCAAATTACAAAGATTAATCGAAGTATGCAAATGTCTGTAATGATCGTTGTTATTGAACTCGCTCTGAAGACCGAACACAGATATCTCATTGATAATATTGGATAATATCGCTCTGTTTGGGTCACAGAACAGACTGATATCAATTCCTTTTGTGGTTATTACCAATGTATGCTCAGTCGCTTCGAAAATTATTGACATATCGTCTGTAACGTAAAGTCGACCAGACGCTTGACATTCAGTTCCATTGTTTCTGCACTCCAAGGCGACGGTGAGCGACATAGCCGAACGCAGCCGTGTCTCGTCTGCAGTTTCTCTGGTATTCTAAAATGTCAATGCTTAATGTTAGTAATTTAAGATTAAACTAGTCATGCTTGCGGAATACTCGCTGGCATGGAATACTCTTTTTAGTTGGCTCTGAAATGTATGATATACGAAATAAAAGTAGCCCTATAGTACCTATAGCACTTTGTAATTTAGTAACAATTTAAATTCAACCCAAAATACTTCTTTTTGCATACGATCGTAATTAAAATAACGTAATAAAATGACTACTCCCGCCGTGATTTGTCCAGGCTTATAATCAAACCCCTGATGTTCGGTTTAACACCAAGCGGCTAGCCAGTGACCTATACGTGCGTTGCTTGTAACTTTAATAAATTAAAAATCTCAATCTTACTTTCTGCATAACTAAAATGGCTCCTCCTCGTATTACGGTCAAGAAGTCTGCTTCGGTAGTGCTCATAGTGACAGGTTGACCCACTTCTCCCTCCAATCTCAGTCCACTCCACAACTCGTACCAAGTACCGGGGGGCAGCCATAAGTGGACGTGGGTTTGCAGTGGTTGTAAATTTGGAACGATTAGCAAATCATTGCCAACACTGAATTGCGTGTTTGTCTCCGTAAGATTATCGACGTGTGGAAACTGGTAGAACATAGGCCGAAGTAGCGGTCCGTCTTGAAGTGTCGTATATAAATATGGTAGCAAACTCAGTCGTCGATTCAAAGAGTCGACAATTAGCTGCTTGTGTGTACCAATGAACGCTAGCGGATTCCTTGCGGTAGTTTTAGAATGGACTTTAAGCATTGGATAGAACACGCTAGCCATGTACCATTTGACGCATAAACTAGCTTGGGCGTCGGGTACAAAGTTTTCTGTATCACCACAGACGGGCGACGACCAAAGCCAGTGGCCAGACACGCCTCCTAAAGCAGTTTCAATTAATTCCTTATGTAGATTAGTCCACGACGCATCGATATTTTGTCTGTTAATTGCCACTTCACCATTAATTAGTTGGTTCGTAGACCAAACCGGAGTACCCTCATCCAGTACCGCTCGAAAAGCTTTTGCGAAATAATTTCCATATTTGTTGTGCTTTTGGAAATACATCGAACCGTTATTGACAAGTTTGAGGTTCCATGGCGGGGTATGATCAAATGCTGCTTCGAAATTCTACAACATAAGAGGAAACAGAGATATACTTTTATTTCACGAAATAGGAACGATTTTTTTAGAACATACAGCTGTTTTTATTTTAATTAGCAATAAGAAATAAAGGTACATTAATGCTACCCCTATTCTAACTCTTTGGTTTATTTCCAAGAAACCATTATATCTTTATCTAATCACGAATGTGATTTGTATTTGTATTGAAATGATCTAATATGAAATTCTAATCTGATTTATATAGTGCGATGTGCGATAGTAGGTACGCCATAGTAAAGGAAATTCAGTAGTGAGCTCTAATAATATTTTCAAATACCTCATTGAAATACGGCAAATATGCTGCCGTTTCATTGTGCGTCTTATTCGATTGATCCAAAGGCCAGCTATTTTCTAGGATGACACCATCCAGCGGACCATTGAAAATCCAGAATCCTTTCATGAATTCCACTGAAGCATAGTCGTAATTAGGGTACAAAACTCTGCTTTCTCCAACCAGACCTTCATAGATTTGAAGCGAAGGTGGGACACGGTACAACAATTTTTCGTAATTATTAATGAGTGTATAACAACTATCGTTTGATGGTGAATTTTCTTCGACTTCTTCAATCTCTGTTAGATTTCTGTCATTTCGAATCTGAAATGAAGTAAATCCAGTATGTACAATTTCAAATTTCTGGTTGAAGTTTCTTTATACTCGTTACATAAACATTGATACGAAATATACTCCGTCGAATGAAAGATTATTCAATAGAATAACGAAAACTTTTGGCCAAAGATATTGTTCAGCAAACAACGCGCAATACAATTATTATGCTTGTTTTGTTTGTTTGTTGTTTGTTTGATAACTTAATCGTTATTGTGTTAGAGAGAGAGACAACGCTAACGACAGAGACAAAACATTTCAGCCCTTTGTAACTGATCAGCATTTGAGTACTCAACAATTTAATACCAGCTATTCACAGTCAGTCTTGGAAATATCAATAAGAATTATTAGCAAAAGTATTCAGGTAGCAATATATGTAGACTCTAGTTGTTACATATCTGATATGTCACATATTTAAGCGAAATCGAATTTCTAAACTTAAGATACCATTGGTCATTTTTTAAATAATAGCTCTATGCAATGTTTCAATTCTAATTATCAATATTTAATTCATGTTTCTTTGTAATTTATACGTGGTTTGATTACAACAAACTGAAGTCTATCCAATTCATTCTGAAAAGGAGCATTATTATTTCTGTATATTTATTATTAAATTTAACAATATTGCTGTGAAGTTAAAAACATTTTTTAGCTTTTAACCTCATAAACAATATCCTAAGCTCTTCGACAAATATCAGAATTCAAATATGGGATTTATTTTTAATGAAAATATATCATTACCTTTAACTTATGTTGAATATTCGCGTTTCTTTTATAGTCCGCTTTTAGAAATATCTCTTGACTGTGTATTTAATGTTAGTTAAAGGGCATACTAGTGAAAAAGACTGAACTACGATAGAAATAGCGTCCACACTGAAAATCAGTGGCCGTGGTCCCTCTCCGGTAAGACTAAATGTGGTTCTTTTTGACCGGCTGACAGAGACAAGGATGCCCAAAATTTTTTTTTATTTTAGGTCCTTAATTCCTTTTTTTTAGTATAAATAACTCTACTGTTAAGATATTTACAAATAATGTTTTTGTTATGTTGGACAAATGGACTAATGTTATTCTTATTCTATTCTTAAAGGGCTCATTTTCTGGTTATTTCTAACTACAGTTGTAAAGTTGTTCCGTTAATGGATATTACTTGTTAGCAGTATCTCAGCTTTTCTGTTATGTGGATCTGTGTTTTCCGGCGTGTACACATGACAATTTCGCTCCCGCCGCGACCCCTATCTCGCCTCGTTAAGTCGAACGTGCGACACAAGCACATCTTACCTATAACTACGAGTATGTATGGATGTAGTTACAAACCTACCTTGGCTGACACCGACTCCAAAAGTAACAATAATTGTACGTACATGATATTATTGTGGGTACCTAGTACAAAAAGTAGGTTGATTTAATTTGTAGAAGATACGTAATTATTTTTTTCTTTATAGTTCTTACCTATTAATTTGTTTTGGAATAGTAAGATTTTGAAGTCGGTTTTTGTTATTTTAAAATTGTTGTTTATTAGAGTGTATATTTGACAAGAATGATACGTGTAATGTATGTATCTAAATCATTAATTACGTAGAACAATTTACGCTTTACGCAATTCTGCAATCACCATAATAATTTGCGTTATAAACTGCACCAACCATAAATTATGCATTTATTCAATAGAACACCGATAACTAAACTTACGTAAGGTGAAACGTGCGGGACGAATCGTTTTCTAATTTGCTTCAGCAGATCAATACCGCTCTGTATGGACTGTACATCCCTTGTATCGCATTGATTAGCTTTGAAAATAATTGGTCCCGTACCACAATGGCTGTCGTACGGTAGCCTTTCTCTCGTAGCGTTCGTTATGAAACTGCGCAGATTCTGTAAGCCTTCCGAGAGCGTTGCCGTTACTTCACTGTAACAAAACAATATCAACATTCATTAGAACTTTCTCAGAAAGGCGGTAGATAGTTCATCGCGTATTGTATGACATATCTTTTTGTGAAGTGAATATTCAAATCGTTTGAACTTGACTTTGAAATGAACATTATAAGAAAGAAATAAAGAAAAAAGGAAAACCCTTATTCCATCCAGAATAAAAAAAACAGAAAACATATGAAATAGAAAAATACAAAAACAAAAGATTTTAATAAAAAAATATTAATGCTAATTTAAATTTACATAGTAACAAATGAATACCTTAAGCGGAATAAATCGGATGTAAGGTCATTGAAAACAAACCTGCATATATGGGCGCCAAGCATCCAATATTCCAATCGCATTTTAGATCCTATCAATTTCATTGCGTCTTCCATCACGTCTTTAGGCTTCGGTCCGACAAAAATGTGGAATTTGAGACTCGTATCGGTTATACTTCGGACAATGATGTGATTATTGCTCGAAACTGATACTTCTGTTGGTGAACTGCTATCGATTAGCAGTCCATGGAAATTACCGTTCAATTTAGCAAATATCAACGGCATAAAACTCAATCCACCATCGTGGTTATACAACACTTTAGTGGTCCCCGGCTTTAGCGGTAACTCTCCCAATCCGTACATAGTTTCATTAGTCAGTTGGAATGTTATCTCCCAAATATTTGCTGAAGCAATCAACGCACCCCTCGCAGTGTTGAAAATTGTACCCCACTCGCTAGACACCACCACGTTTAGCTCTGGTGACGTCACTACATAATCGTAAGTTCTATTGTCATTCCTCTTACCGGTCAATGAATTATCAGTCGAATCGTAATAAGTTAATGTGAGATGTGTTGGCGACTGTTCGTCTATGGATAGTTTGAGATTTGTTTTGCTTCTTCGGAAAGCGTAAGGTACTGTGGATATTCTGGGTTGGAGGATAGAGTCCTCGCTCCAATCTCGATCCATAATGTACGTGAATCTGGACGGTAGTCTGTGGAAGCAGAAGTTTGTGATGCGATCGAAGCAGCAATGCGGATGACATTCAGCAGCAGTTGTATTTCTGTGGCCGCACGGCAACCTCGCATCACGTGGGAGGAAGCAGGTCCCAACGGAGAAACCATCTGCGGGCGGTAAGTCGAGGCTTGCAAAGAACACAAAACGGTAGATCAGCAAAGGACCAACTACTGCAATTAGTACCAACGTTAGAACAACTTTAGCTGGCCTGTTTAGGAGCACTTGATCGTACCATTTTATACCTAGAAACCAAAACGGGAGTTATTCATTAAACATTGTCTTCAAAAGCCGCTAATTATTAACTTTATCGTAATTAAAATACATAATTGTTCTACTTACGCTTTGATTTATCGTAATAATCATCGACATTTTCCTCGTTGTCTTTCGTTGAATACCTGTGTGGTATCATTGTTACAGTTTCAGAACCTATTTAAAAAACTGCGCATTTCTGAAAATGAATAACTAATTGCTTACATTCTAGGTACTGTAGGTACAATGTCATATAGTGTATATGTATCATAGAGTGTAGTATATAAAGCGTAGATTATATTACATTTCTCCCGAACATTCTAACTCAAATTTTATCAAAAGTAATAGTAACCCGACAGCTGATAAACAAAATTATGAAAATGTCTAATTAGATATCTAATATTAAGTTCGAGTTTATAACTTAAACTCACAACAAATTTCTACTCGTATTCATCAAATAAATATTTGCCTTGCACGGGCGTCAAACCCGCACCGCCGACACCGTAGTTTGCGTCACTTAGTGAACCAAGGTGATAGTCAATCAATCCTCGCTTGAGTGTGTCTGTTGTATTTCCAGTATTATTAAGATCTACCTGTAAATTTCGGCGAAAGCTTGGGACACTGTGATTTGAGATGAAAATGTACGTAAATTAGAGTTATCTATCATTTGTAGTAATAAATCAGCGTGAAACAGCCTGTTTTGTTTTACTTGTTTAAATTTCTACAATTATTCGTGTAATAAATAAATCTATATAAATGTACACTGCGCTCGTTATGGAAACAGAAAGCGGAGATTAGGTTATTTAAAGCAACGCTTTTTCATTATGTTAATGCAGAACTGTGAAGTGGTTTTTCTAAACAAAAATTCTTGAAAAACTTTGGAAGCTGATAGATAATATCACAAAAGTTGCATCGCTAGTTCGACGACAGCAGAATTTAAAGTCAGATGTAGTCTAGGAAAGTATGTCGAACTTTCCTTAACTATCTTTTGAGCAGATTTCTCCATAACTTTGAGGACATTTCTTTATAATTTAGAAGAGATTTCTCTATAAATTTATAAGTACTTAAACACCATATAAGTTGTACGTATATAATTCTAGAAATATTAATAGTTTCACATTGATAGTCGACAATAAATCTTATTCTTGTCGGAAAGAAATATGATCAGTTGGCATTTAAAAGGCTCATTAATGTTTATTATTTCTTAATATTACGTATTAATTTATGATGCAAGGCGGTTTTCAATTTCAATTAAATTGAAGTTAGACGAAGGGTTGTAGAGTGACGTACGTTACTTTTTACCAGAAAAATATCTCGTTTCTACCGAAAATCACGTATTAATCAAATAAACGTAACACGCGGGCAAAGTCACACGTAACGGCTAGTGTTTGATAGTATCGTTCTAACTCCTGTATAACTCCGCGTTTCAAGAAACATTTTAAGTTAATCTATTTGCTAACTGATGGGTTTCGACAGGCTTACACGAATTGAAAGGAAAATTAATGGTGAGGCATCGCTTCCGGCATGTACCTATACAAAGGATAAAATTGACCTCGCAACGCTTACGAAGGGAGAAAATTGATTCAACACAATAACGACTAAGATGCATGGCCCTCAAAAGAACAATATGAAATTTGTTCTGTAGTCAGAGGTACGTTTATCATATAATGTAATTTAATAAATGTATGCAAGTCGAGAAATAGACGTTTGAAAAAAAAAGCGAGCTATTTTCTCTCAAGTGCTTCCCCAGCTATTAAAGGTCGCTCCTCAGCTGGTAGAACTACATATTTTAAATAGGATTTCATAATATCCCGTGATAACGTCAGCATATTTTCATAGAAACGCTACAGATATTATGAAATATTTATATGGTAATCAGTTTATTTATGTAGCTGCATTAACAATTAACTTAGGAACAGTTTATATTGTGAAAAATTTGGTTTTCTGAAATCAACTATAATAACTACAATAAATTGATTACACTCATATACATCTATATATAGATGTAAGTGTAATTAAGACTGACACCCCGAGATCAACGCACATGAAACCGTTGAACCTAGAATCCTGAAATTTTGCATATATTCGTATGTAGGTTGGTAACAGCGCACAGCAAATAAAACAACAGCTTGCCTCGTAAATAAATTCGCCAATTGAAATCCTTCCAAAAAGAAGGTTATCATAAAAGGTTCTTTATATAGCGTAAATAAACAATAACTAGAGGGTTTAGCAAATTCCGTCCCGAGGGGGTAAAATAGGAGGAGAATTGTTGTATGAAAATTCGGCGGTTTGGAAGTTAAACATCTGTAGATTCACGCGTTTGCTTAATAAAAAAAAATTCGGTATTCATATATTAAATATTCCAAAAAAAGGAAGACGAAGCACGGCTGGTTTGTAAGGGCCTCTGCCCTCAAGTATCTCTACGTGGCACTCGATGCTTTCTGCCTACATCTTTAGGGGCCTGGCTTGTTTGTATAATAATGATAATAGTAAATATTCGAAACGCAGTAGCTAAGTAAGTACAACTACCGATTACTAATATCATATGGCACTTCAGGTGCGTAATAAACATAATTACATTTACACTTTACATACATATATGCAGTCCTTTGCAATTTTCTTTTTAATGACTACTAATCAAAACTAATTAGATATAGTACAATGTCATCAAAACGTAGTAGGGTATGGGCTCCAGAGGCTGTCTTAGTTGCTTTTTGGACATGGCCATGGATTATGAAGAAAATGCCATCCTACCTTTTACCAATTTCCGGTTTTCTAATCGGTATATTGATTAAAATCTTTTCACAAATTCACGTAAATCATTAGAAATTCGCACAGTATACATGTAAAAATCACTGCGATATTAAAAACAATATGACAATATTAATCAGTGTAAAATGACGCGCACTGAATTACGAGCAATCAGAATTCAGCAGTGATTAATTGTTCGATAAAAGATAAGGTGGCGGTACACTGGGCTCCGGTGGAAATGTGCGATTAGATTTAGAGATAATGCATTCGGTATATGACATTCACATTACGTTATTAGATTCGGTTGCGGTGACGCGGCGTGTTAGAAGATAACTATTTTTGCAGTTTGATTTGTTTTATTGGTTTACATACTTTGTTAAATTTAGATATCGAAATATTTAATAAGTAATGTCATATAAATAATAGCGCCACAATGGCATAGAGAAGAACTAATGTAATGTATGCAACCTTTTAGAAAAAAACTATAAGTTGTGTTGATTTGTGACCACTCCTCTGTTATTCTCTCTGCTTCTAAGGGTGAAATATATAACTGCGTATTTTAATTCGAAAACTCGTTTTATTCATAACATCACTATTGTTTGTATGTAATGTATATATTACCTTAAAAGTCTTGAATCGGTAATAGACAGATTTATAAGAGTAAATATAATAAGAATAGTGACCTCTTAAAATGTTATGAAGGCTTTTCTTTATTGTAAACAATTTCTGTATCTTATGATGATGATTTTCAGTAAATAAATACAAGTACTTGTTATTGGATATTCAGATTTGTGGTCAACTCGTATATTCAATTTTTAAAACACTTTACTTAAAACAGTTTAATCGCGCCTATTATTTCCTTTATGATTGCAGGTACTTGAAGCCTACGCACGTTTTAAGCGAAGCAAGTGGGCGGAAAATTATATTACTGTTTCTTGACAAAGGGCCCTCTACAAATGTTTATGAGCTGTAGCATTTGTGAAAATCGTATACCAATGACCGAAAATAATGGTTACTTAGAGAGCTAAGTTGGGTAAGCCAAATTAAATTGGAATTCAACTGGAACTCCGGGAGGTTAGAGGGTTTCAATATTGCTGTATATATCTGTTACAAAAGCTGTCTGTATGTATATGTATATCTATAAAACATACATGTATACATATATTTAACGGACATTCATTTATAGGTAATACTCTTAAATAAAATATTATACAATGCAATATTACTGCTAACCTTGTATAAAATAAATTTTGTAGACTGAAGTTTGAATTTAGAAGTTCAGACCATTTATTCGTAATCGTGTTTAAACTTAGCAGCCGCTTAGCATTCAGCCAGTGTTCCGTATAAAAACTTATTACTTCTTAGAAAAAAAAGTAAAAAGTTGTAAGTCATTTCTTTTTGTATAGGAAAAATTACAGCATTACACAAAAAATAAAGGTGTGCTAAAGTTTTTATGTTTATTTATGGGTTTTCTAGCAATTTCAAGGCTAGGCAAGGTATAAATGCTGTTAATGTGGATTCTTTTTAACAATGCATATTTAATGATATTAAATTTATTCCTGCAATAATAGTAACTATAAAGTACTATTTAAGAAAATGTCTCATAATTACAGGTACTGTTGGTAACACTGCTTAGAGGCACTACTAACTGCCACTTCTGCATTTAAATTCTTCCACACTACTAACAGCCACTTCTGAATTTTAATTCTTAACAGAGCGCGGTATTGGTTTTAAAAGTCATCGCTTTCAGATTGTGGTGGTACCGCATAAAATATTGTAAGTACGCACTTTCGTTACGAACCGAACATTTTGTCTAATAAGCGATACGTAGCAACGCTTTAGACGAGGGCCCTTGAATATTCATTTGTTATTGTTATTTCGAATCTTTTTATCATGTCTTTATATAAATTTATTACATTTCTATTCACCTGCTGTTATTGTGACTCTCATTTTATTTGTTAATGCCCCTTGGGCTTATGCTTATAATCTTCTATTTAATATTTGTTTTCCTCTATCGAAACAAAAAATGTACTTCCAGACTAAACAAAGAAAGTAGGCATTTTACATATTGGGAACACACTAATAAATCCATACGGCGATGTTACAACATTATGCCAGAGACAGTTAAAATTCCGGACTGTACCTCGCTGCGGTATTTGTGGAACCTTGAATAGGCGTTGGCTTTTTCTGCGGTTCAGACGGAGGCAGAGTTACAGTTCCAATTTGTTTACTTATGAAATATGCACCGATCTGCTTTGGCCTAGTCTAGCGTAACCTAAACATAACAATAGAAGCTTTTAAATCAAAATTTATTATTGTTACATAATTCACTATTATTTTGTTACTGAATACTCCATTCTTGCAATGTTTCAATATTCGGTACTTCTTAATTACACTTACATCAAAGACTTTAAGAGTTTATTGTATCTTATAGCATCTATTTTAAATTAGAGCAAATTCTTATTCGTGTAATCTAATACATCTCGGTTCTTACAAAATATTATGTATTCTTGCTTCTAGAATGACCTTCATAGTCAAGGTAAAGGGGTGAACGAGAGAGCTCAGACTTGAGAGCTGTTACGTTATTATTAAATTTAATATGCGTTTTGTTATAACTGTGTGCAAATATTGTTCAATAATACATTATCTTTTTGTAATTACCGCCATTCTAGAGGGATTATGGTTCATATCTGACTGGCCTCGTGGTCGTGTAGTTAGAGACCCTGACTGCAAAACCGGAGGTCGTGGGTTCGATTCCCACCCGGGACAAACATTTGTGTGATGAGCACATTTGTTTGTTCTATGTCTGGGCGTAAGAAAAATATCTATATAAGTACTATATCCTATGTATATATGTATGTATGTTTACCAGATGTCCGGTCACCATAACACAGGCATTAAATTGCCTAATTTGGGATCAAACAACCGTGTATGGAATTATCCCCAGTTATTTATTTATTTAGTACATCACAAAGATGCTCTCTCAACTGGTTATCTCTATTGTCTCTATATTAATAGGTAGAATAATACTTTGGTTAGATGTCATGATTCAACAAAATTTCTTTTAAACAGATGCATCCAACTGTTCTACATACAGTTTTTTTATATTAATAAAACAAGCTATAAGTAATGAAGTCACTAACGAACACAGCTATAAGTAGCACCATTTATATTGTTGTGTTCCAATTTGGCAATAATAAAAAAAAAATACTTAATAGATTACTTATTTGAATATAAAGAGACAGTTTTTTAAGGTCTAGTGATAATTAAATTACAAGTATTTCACCGGAGAATTACGCAATGTGCTAGCAGTATACAGGCTGCGCGAAATCCGTCATTATGTGACGTAACGCTCGCTACGACGGTCGCCTGCTTCGAAGCGGCGCGTAGCCGCGCTACGCGATACTTAGCGAGTCAAAGTTTTGCAAAACTCAAGCGAATTAAAACTGATAAAAAGTTCATAAAGTTCAAAATACATTATAAGCGTTTTAATGTGTATTAAATTTGTATACATTAAAACATAAATTAATTAAATATTAGATAATTAATGGACCTATAGGTTGAATAATTTTTTTATCACACATCTTTGATAAAAAATAATATTTGTGTATTGTTAGGTGAAAAAAATATCTTGACTATAAAAATGGAGAACATAACCACAGTTACCACGGTGACATCACATACACCGGACGTTGACAATAGATTTTGGGACTATTTCCACGATGCAGTGATGAACGAAGATATAGCGGAAGACTCGTTAAGCCCAACGGAGACGCTTATACCCGTAGCGGATCAGGGGTTCGTGGTGGCTATATACAGCGTGCTGTTTGTCATCGGGACATTAGGAAACGTATCAGTGCTCGTATCATTGCTCCGGTCGAGAAGAAGAAAATCTAGAGTAAATCTTCTCATGACTCATTTGGTGGTAGCGGACTTAATTGTCACTTTCATAGTAATTCCTTTAGAGGTATGTATTATTTGTATATTATTATTTTTAATTCGCGTCACGCGCGTGCGTTGTGTATATGCATATATGTATCTATGTAAGTCTTTTGATTCACAAACACCATCATTTTTAATGGATATTGGAACAAAGTACCTTATCGCGCGATTGCGAAAGGGGGCTAGACGGAAAAAATTAAGAGAAAAATTTGTAACGACACTTTTTGCTATAGTTGTAAGAAGTGCAGCGTGCGCGTGTTTCTCTGTCTCTCTCATAGAAAGCCAGTTATTTTCTTTTTATTGAGTGTATACAAGTTTTTTGTACATAATAAATAATAAAAAAAATATTATAACTTAAAATAAATAAAATTTTACTACAATTCCTTCACTAATTAATCGAAAGGAACTTCATTCCATTAGGGTGTCCCTTGACACCTCTCATTTGTTATTTTTATAATTATTTCACCAAATGGTGAAATATCCCGGTTTGAGAGAGGCTTTGCTAATTGGATTACTGGAATGTTACCCAGGTTATAATAATGTGCTCTTAATCTGTACGCTTATTACTTAATAAGATAATGTATTCATTTACAATTTAGTATAATTAAAGACGTTTTCTTTTGAGTATACTACATGTATAATACGTAGGTTAAAATAGTTACTGTAATTTAAAAATTACTACATAAATTAAAATTAAATGCTACATGGATTAAATATGGAATTTTACAGCAGTAATTTATTAATTTCTTAGCCGCGAAGTTAAGTAGACGTAGCAAAGAAAGAGAAAAATAAAGCAGAATATCTTAAAAAAGGGCGAGCAAAAAAAATTAACAAAAGTCTGTAGAGAGTTAAGTACTTAATAATAAAACAAAAAAATGGTAGGTATACTGGCTTCTTAGTCGAGTGGTTAGCGATCCTAGCTGTTGTATATAAGTTCGGGGATTCGATTTCCACGCAGGATAACATATACATATATACAAACATACACTTACTTTCAAGATAGTGTTCGTCTTGATAAACCTTCCGTTAAAAGCATTTAAATTAAAACCCTTATCCCTACTTCACTACAATTCTATTGTAAGTTCGATTTACAAGTAGGTACAACCATGACAAATATTTGTTGTTGTGTTGAACACGAGCGTTTGTTTTACGTCTGGGTGTGAATTTATCTACCAAAGTAATGTATTTAGGAATGTGTTTACACAGTTTGCCAGCATCAGATATTGTGTTGTCGATATGTAGAATGTCGCAATATATATTATTTTCTGTGTTACAAGAGGTAGGCATGGTGCTCCAGCATATTAAGCTTAATACGCTGGAGCTGCGATTTCTACCACAATTCCTGCTTTTGCGCTTTATGTCGGACGAATAGATAGCGGAGTTTATCTAAGACATGATTAAAATAAAATGTAGAGGAATTTGTATTTAATAAACTAATATTTTTTATTTCATTTGACCCTCAAAAGACTACCCCACATAGATAATAAATTATTGTGTATAATTTTTTCAAGCTCCGAAAACTGAAAATTAAAACAACCGCTATTTAATGCGAAACGGCATACTGATTCTAAGACAATATTGCTAAGAAGGTCGGTATTCATTATAAAATTATGGTAAAATAATTTTACTTTAGGCATTGTTATGATAATACATAGCTGTTATTGTATATATAAAAAAATAATATAGTTAAAAGTACAATGCTACTTTTATTTTTGTTTCTATATTTTCTGTTCACTTTTGTTACGCAATTGATTATGAATATTAACTAAACATTTATAATTAAGGAACATTATTAACTAAACATTAAAAACATTCTGCATATAAAAATTCCGTGTGTTTCATATTAAATATCTCCCCGTTCGGGGAGAAATGATTAAATTGATATGCAGACCTTTTTCATAAGCGTAGTGTTAATATTTGAAGAGAATATACATACATACATGCAGTATTAGGGGAAGTATAAAAATACTTTTAAGCTGCTTTGAAATGAATTTGACTTAGAGTTTTGGAGAGAATAATTAAACTTGAACTACGCTTAGTGTATTCATGGAAAAGGAAGATATTATTTATAGTTTTTGATTGTGATGTGCCGGATCGTTAAAAATGTATATCCCCGGATACGAATCCGAATACGGATATTTGGTGTCAAGATCCGCGAATACGGATACGGATCTTAATTTGCTTGGTAAGGAAATGAGAAGTAAGTAGTAAGGAATCCTTAGTCACATATTTATCATCACCTGCAACAAGCTATCCAAGTGAGCAGTTTTTCAGTGCAGCAGGTATTGTTTATGATCCTCATCGTAACAGACTTTTAGGGGACAAAGCTGCCATGTTACTCTTTTTGAAATATAATTTACCATTACTTAATTTCAATTATAATTCATAATTTTTTCAAGTTTCTCTAATGTTCACTGTGTTTGCTCGTGTCATCTAATGTTTACATTTCATATGGTAGGTAGTGCCTACTAGGTACGCAGTATTAATTTACTTTATTAGAATAATCATTCAATAAGAATTTAGTCTTGGTTTTCTCATCATCTCATTGTTATAAAAGTGATCTTATATCTTATAACTTTCTATTATATTAATCTCATTATAATTATAAAAAAGATTTAAGTTTTGGTTTTCTCATTTTCTTATATGAATTTTTAAAAGTGATGTTATAATTTTCTATAATATTGATCTTATTATAAAAATAGTTGATTGGTACCTTTGAGTTATGTACTATTGGTATAGTAACTTACTACGATAAATGTTTGCAATATAAAAGTGCCAAATATTTGATTTTAAGAAATAAAAAATACTT
>DWGJ01001013.1:0-22853 GCA_018246895.1 Aspitha aspitha aspitha
GTGGGAATCGAACCCACGACCTCCGGTTTTGCAGTCAGGGTCTCTAACCGCTCGACCACGAGGCCAGTCAAAAAATCATAATAACTTATAATAGGAATATTATGCAGAGAAATAGATAGACAAATTATTCGAAGTAGTCGTTTTGACTTCGCAAACCGAGCGTCCCAAAGTGCACGGTAAGGACGAACTGCGGATCGCTTTGCACGTGCCTTGTGAAGACGAGAGCGGTAGAAAATTTCATTGACCCAAGCAAAAATGTGAAGCTTCTTAAAATGTGTATAAGTATTTTTATTGGCCTCGTAATATCTCTCACGGTATTGCGCTCTTTGCATTTTCAACTCCGAATTCGTGGAACGGTTTTTGAGCTTTCGCCACGGCAGCCATTTTTTTTATCGTATTATGCGTTTCGCTGTTCGCTTTTATGAATGAACCAATGACGGACGCAATGCGACGAAATAGAAATGTAAGGCTATCGAGCGAAGTAATGTTTACGCTCATGGCATTTTGATTTGGTTGGATAAAGTGTCTTAAAAAAATTGTTTTTTGGTGATTCTGATTATAAATGTAATTCTCTTTTGTGCTTGATACTCCCGCTTGGTTCAGAATTTTTTTCGTTTATTCTATGTCTGGCTGTGAAATTGACATTAACACTGGAGTATGAATTAATAAATTCATAAGTATATTATGAAGTTAGGCAATTGTCTGATTACCATAGTTAACATTCCATGTTGGTAACGAGTAGAATAATTTTTACAGACGCGAAATAACGTCCGCAATGTCCGCCATATTGTCATTCAATTTAAATGTTACTGAACGTATTTTCGCTTATAAATACGTATTGACGGAAATTCAGCGAGGAAGTGTCCCAGCGTTGCGGACACATGTCGTACTGAATTTAGTGAAAATCGATAATGAACATTTTGCACATGAAATGAATAAAGTTAGAGGATAATAATAGTATCCGGGGACATCTTCATTCATGACCAATTGTTCCGAAATTAGGCAAAACTCTTTTATGTCAGCCTGGCAACTGACACATTACATAATACATTTCACTGTTCACTGACCATTGGACCAACAAGCCACGATGAATATATCAGGAATGGTGTTAAAATTAAAAGCATGTTAATTGAACGATGTATTTACGAAGACTATTAGTAACCAATCTATCTTATATGACAGATCTTGTCATTTTGTGCCCCAGAAATGAACCACATAAAAAACTTGTAATTACAGAAAATGGGTAACCAACTGCACTTGGATTTAATCGGTGCAATTTTCAACGGTAGTACTGTTACGCGTAACTGGTTAACCCTCAATTCTATATCTCGCATTACAAAAGTTCTAACACGAATACTGCAGACAGCCATAAAGCTACCCAGTAAGTCGCCATTTGATCCCATAATGTATCACCTAGGATTTGGTAACACTACTGTATCTCCGCCTAGTCCGTAATGGAGCCTTGAAATAAACTACGCCCGATCCACGCAATCCAAACTGTGTGCAATAGGATATTTATAATATCACTACTTTCTTATTTTTTAAGGTGTGTATAGTGCACTAATCCGCACTTGGCTAGCGTGGTAGACTATGGTTTAAAACCTCTCACTATGAGAAGAGGCCCAATCCAGCATTGGACCAATAAAAAAAGGGTCGAACAACAATATTACTATACACATCTGTTCTTTGTTTAAGGATCTGGTGATTAATATTTTCGAGTTTACCGTCTAGCATTGTATAAACATAGGCCATCATAAGATTATGTGGTTACAAACTAAATAACATTTATTATTCGAAATTATCTTTTCTACTTAACATTTTAGTTTGACCGTGAATAATATAAACTCATGTCAGTTATCATTATTATTTTATTGCAAATCCTTAACAGCTTAAATCTATTAATTAACATTAAAACACCTTTTTAATCGTTATAAGCTTGCCTTGAACTGCGATCTCACCAGCTGTTTAGTAAACTATAGCTTAAAATGTAGATTGTACGGTACGGTACGGTGGACGATATCAAAGAAAATGTACCAAAGTGAAAATATGTATTTCTAATTTCTCTTCAACACTTCAGCGTGTGTTTTTCAAAAGACTATGTCGATGTAACCGATGGAGCTAAAGTTAAGAGGCTTTCAGTTAGCTAGCGGTAAACGATTAGAGGTTCTCCATCAACGTTGTTGCTTCGAACGTTCGAAAATAGTAATAAAAAGTTTGAGAAACCTCGATGGAAACTACAAGTCGAGCTTTTTGCGTTCCCACTTATTCCCGTCGCGTCGCCGCCTCGAGATTTAGTTTACGATATACTTTTAGCGCTTGTACCTTATTTATTTAGATTTTCTGTAAATCATTTCACACTTTTTTATACATTTTACCTAGCAAACACGCACACAGGCCAACCGATGAATGATCACCGTCGCTTATGGGTAAGTTTAAGTGCAACAGAGAGAAAGAAGAAATAAGAAAAGAAAAAAGAAGAGAGAGAGAATCTTTTCATTACATTATGTATATAATTGCCTAACTCTATTATAGAACAATAGAATATGAAAGTAAAAAAAGAGGAAGTTTATCAAGACCGTAGCAGTTAGAATTTCGTTTACCAATAATATCGCTGTTTAAGTCATTTACATACTTAATGCTATTCGCATACTCACGTAATATTAAAATTGATTTTATACACCCAAACCGACAGGTTTTACAATAAAATATATATTAGACTTTTTGGAGTCGAGCCTTTTCATTCTAACGGTAGAGCAAACATTTTTTATAATGGCTACCGCCTATACGAAGCAAGTGGGCGGCCTATGAAAAATCCCGTCGAAACACGCATTCGGAAGGCTTGATACCACGTCCGCTCAGTTCTCAGTTACGAGCGCCGTCAGCAGTAACTTAGCGGGTTTTACGAGAACGACCTCGCACGGCGCCTAAATATTTAGGAAATAATTACACGAGTGCGGAGCGTATATTGCGCGTGTGCGGTGTGTATATCGACGCGAGAGCGGCTGCGGAACGTGTGTGCGGTTTTTATTTTTACGATTCAGCTACGTGACCTATGTCGTAATTGTAAAAAGCGCAGAATTGTAAACATGGAAAGCAAACTTCTCGGGTTAGATAATTATAATTACAATTTACCTGTACTCTGAGATATTAATAAATAAACCAAAGCAATTTTGACACGATTAAAAATATGCAGTCTGTGCGGATTTTGTTTCTGTAAATAAATGCTTCTTGACACACTAAAATACTAATCGAAGGCGAATATGACAAACGCTTAATATGAGTACTTTAACTATAAAGAAAAAACCAAGAGTGAGGTAGAAATGCATTATTTTAATAAAATTAAGAATTGTAAAAAAGAAGGTTTATTTAAAAAATTCAAAATCCCTGATTCGGTGTACAATTACGGAAAATAAATTCACGTATGCATGACCACTACCTTTATTTTAGAGCTATAAACAGAAAACTTAGTCCTTATTTCCGAGGCGGATCGGGGCTTATTTCTGTTATAAAAATCCCCTCGCGGCGACTGCGGGTCGTAAACAATTTGAAGTTACGCCGCCGCGGAGTTAAATGCGTGGTACGTCGTCCGTTTGCCTGACCGCCGCTATATCCTACCTGCGAATAAAATGTGTAACTTCAACTAGCGCAAAACACCTTTATATAGCCTCTTACATTGTGTAAAAGCTACACTAATCATTGCTTATATGTACCTCTATGGATCCTCTTTAGAATTAATGTAACAGTTGCCACAAGAAATTATAATGATTAATAATTATGCTAGAAACCTTTATTGTAGCCAATATACATACATTGTTTATATCTAGATCTCTCTAATGAGATTGTGTGATGTTTATATTAAAGTAACGGTGATAGCTTAGCGGTTTGAATTTCAGCCTCCCGCTCTTTTACAAAGTAAGATTAGATACTTATACCGAAATATACACATTTATTTGTCTCCTATATGTTACAGTATGCTTGAATTCAACGGTAATAACAGTAACAAAAATGGCTACGCTATGACGTTTATGATCATAAATAATATATAAATTTTATTATAATAACTATATTTTGTTCAGTCACAGTAGATTTTAATAAGTATACTTATAGTTAAGTTTATGTTGCAAGAATATAACAAAATGTTAAAACAAAGCCAAATATTATAGGCGCATAAACTAAAGGTCGTCACGGCAATATTTATGCGCCATCACTAAAGGCCACTATCGTTGACAACAACGTCACGGTACATACCACGACACGCACATTTATGCAACTGAAACTGGAAAAGCTATAAGCTGTTTGAATTGGTCAAAACGTAATCGGATAATTAAAAAAACTAATGACAGTTTAATAAAATATGACAGTTTCGTTTTATTTCTGGTACACATTCTGTTTTTGTACAATTTCATTTCATATTACCTACGTAATTGAAATTATGTCTACAGGATATATAAAAAATATATTACATAGCTGCATCACCGTAAGACCTTTGAAATTCTCTTATTGTTTTATTCTAAGCAGTAACTGAACGGTACTTTATTGGTGGAATAAATTATGCTTGTAGATGTCACGGCAATATTTATGCGCCGTCACTGAAGGCCGCTATCGGCGACAACCGCGTCACGCTACCTTCCGTGACGGGGACACTTTACCGCTCTAACTCGAAATGATATTAAGCTGTTTGCTTTATTTCTATTTGACTTCTCCCTAATTGGATTACTTATTTATTTAAATAAAAGTCATTATATACTTTAAAAGATAAATTATCCATCACTATTTATAGAATTATTATGGTTTTATAAAAAATAAATATTTTAAAATCATATTTCGTTTTCTTAAAATACACGAATGAAATATTTCTTACAAATTGAGTGAATAATATAAGTTAACCTTTTTTAAATTGAATCGCGTATATTTTTTCAAATATTTGTTTTTAGGCCAGGTGTTAAATATCTCGTAGCAGCTGCAAAACGTTCAAGCTCCAAAAATGGGCCTCACCTCGTTTCACACATCTTGCCTGAACAATTTCCGTCCCAGTTTCAGAAAACCTCTTTTATATCACGAACTGCAAAACCCAGTATACATTCCTTCCGCTTTCATAGAAAACATATCTCCGCTTCAGTGGAATTAAATTTATACAAAGTCAACATTGGAACGAGAACAGATTTTCGGTGGTTCAGTCGCAGTTGTTGAATCATTGAATTGGCAAAAATTCTCACATCAGAATATTCGCCGGGAAAAACTACTTCCTACCGATCTTTATGCCGTTTATTCCTACAACAACCGTAATAAAACTTCTGAATTAATGTAGCAAAAAGTTTTTAAAGTTACAACATGCTGAAAGCAAAATTTCATCCCGAGAACCTGATTACTTTCAGGCAGCTAAATTTTATATCGCATTAAAATTCCGAGTGTTCGGTAGAGTCAACAAGTTAAGGAAGGAACTTCTTAATCAAAATTAAATATCAAATTCAACTCAGGTGGCTACATTAAAGTACGAAAGTCGGAATGTCTGTTGCCACTTAGGCTAATGGAAGAAAACACTTAGCTTTCGAAGGGTGCAACTTCCATACGGTATTTCGAAGCTGGTTGGCCATAAAATGTAAACATTATGAGCCAACTTGGCCAGCTATTCGGCTACAAACCACATGGCCTGTGCCGTTTTCAACTTCGAATCTCACTTAAGTATTGTTTAACGTTTTATTGGAACGTAAGCATTCAATTGGACATTGTCTACGTGCTCCTTGTCCTCTCTATCGCTAACTAAACGATTATGAGTCGATACAAAAAAGGAGCTATTGTTGAAGGAAACAAATGAATAGACTTCATTAATTTTAAGTGAAAAATTATTCAGGCCGATTACGAATAGTCTCTCCCGTGGCATTGACATTAAAATGTGACCCCCACGCATCCCTCGACGAATGCAGCGATTTTTTTCAAGCCCCTGCATATTTAAACTTTGTTAGGAATTGGATTCCCCAATTTGCATTCTTTATGACCGCCAACAAATGGAGAGGAGTGTAGGAATGAAATTGTTTACCTGATTACGAGACAAACGAGATTCAACATTTTTTACGACCGGCGAAAAACTGGCAAAAATATTTGTTATAATTATAATATTATTTTCAATACTAATTTCTCATTGTATAACACATACAGACATATATTCTGACTTGAGTGATCGATAATGCTACTGGACATTAAGTGAAACTTTTCTATCCTGTCTTTAGAATTAAAAACGACAATCGATCAATGACCGATATACCAGTACATACAGTGTCGGAGAAGTAAAAAAAGAATTTCCAGAGCGGTATTAAAGATAACATTTCGATTATTATATGAAAGAAATAATCATAAAGATCAATAAGACGCAGCGTCTTAGAGGAACTTATTGAAAGAGGAAAATTGTAAACAAAAAGAAGATATTGGAACGAAATTCAAATTGAAAAACTCAATACGCTATTTTTCCGATCGCGGACGCCGACACACAACGACATGCAAAAACCACTACGTGACACTAACACCATAGCCGTTGTGACTTATATGCAAATAACTATCTTACATTTGCAGATAATTTGACTGACACATTGGCCCTGGGAATGGCGTATGAGCGAATGAACTGGAGTACCTACTGCATACTCGAGTTATGCCTGAGCTAACGAATCCACACGAATGCACTACGATACATTCTATTCCATACCCCACTACTGTATAGCATGACCTACTTCGGTGATGTAACCATATTTTCAACCGATATTATAAATATACGATTTGAAGCTATATTCGACATTTGACGTAGGCATTTCATTCGGGAATATCGGTAACTTATTCTTGTTGTATTGATAAGTTGATAGGTTAGCGGCAGCGCAATTTATTTACGGAAAGTGCGCTGAAGATTATCTAAAATTAATTATTATACAAGAATGTGAATTCTAATTTAAGTCTTTTGTAGTATGTTTTTAAACTGGAAACCGTTACTCCATATGATTTAGTTTTCAGTACGCTAGCAACAATGCCATAATGTCCACTGTTTTTGCATAAAGTTTTTAAGATAACATATTTTTTTATAAATTACGATATTTTATAAGATATATACAACATACCGACAATTTAACAAAGGTAAATTCAACTTCTATTACTAGATTGTGGATTAAAAGAGACAGTTTTCACATGAACATTAATGCCACCAAGGCATTAACTTAGCCCATTGTTACTTTATGTTTTATTAAGGTGCAATAAACAAATAAATAGTGCCAACATTATATTAATGAGTATGTGATGTACATATTTCAAATAACTATCAAATTAACGTTCTTATAATGTTGAAAGTTATATTAATTATATTAAACATGGCCATGATTTCGAACAAAATTAAATTGTTATTCGGAAGCCTAACCCACTAACCTGTGTTTTGCTACAACGTACGAATTTGCTTAATTAATTAACACATTAGTTCTGTTAATTAAATTCTACGCTAATTAATTGAGACACGTTTACAATAAAACTACAATATTCGCACTTATAATGTTCATAAAATATGTATATACAATTTGCCTAAGGAAAGCTCAAATTAACTAATAACAGCTTTATTTAGCCGAATATAAAACACTTGAATGTTTAATAATAGGTACTTATTGTTTTCTACTTACTACTACTTACGTTATAAATTCATTAAGGTTTAAACAACAGTGATAGAAAATACGAAATAAGTTTTTTTTTATTCTTAAAAAAGGGCTTTATCAAAAACACGATTTTGCCGCCCTGGTAATTACAACAAAGAAAATATCTTACACTATTAATATACAATAATAAAAATAAGTTACTACTGAAAAATTAAACAAAATATGATATACGAAGCTTCACTATAAGAGCGACAACACGAAGGATAAGGGACGTTGGAAAATAATGAAAACGTGATACGATAGTGATGAAATAATATTGATATGCATAGCTCTGGCAACCCTGGCAAGAACAGGCCGTGCGTGAAAGTTAATTCGTATCTGGCAATGATTCTGCCTCCGCATAACTTTATATAGATCAGGATATTAAATTTCGTCTTCTTCTTCTAACTTTCGTCTGAAATATTCGATAGCAGGTCGTTTCGTTTCTGTATTAAGTACCTACTTAATACTACTAAGTAGTGCACACGTATTATCCGAGAAGATTTATTCAGAAAATCGTGAAGTGTTATTTTGTGATTTTGTGTTACACAGAAATCTTTATTCTGCTACACTCTGGATGAAGTTACTGTTACATAGGCGTTTTTCATTTAATACTTGTATGTGGGAATGTTTATATTAATTTTCTTGTATAGTATAAAATATTTCTTAACTTTATTTCCAAGTGAATGTTATTTTGACCTTTTATATTTCTTTACCTTTTGATATTTCAAACCCGTCACAAATAAGAATTTCCAGTTACAACCTTCTACGTAAAGTCAGTAAATAAAAAATATCACTGCGATAAATACAGAATCTTATAACCATTTGAATTCCAAAACGCGGAGTGCAATACTAATATACTTTTATTTTAATTAAACGCTGTTCAAAACCGCAAAATGCTCATTACTGTATCTAATTATAGTCACACTTTGCCAAAAGACACGCTCACGGACTTCCGTATGCTGAAGACGCTATGGAGTATTTTCCGACCGCAAAGTAATAAGATGGGGTATACATAATGTAGAAATGGCTTCCCCGTTTGTATTGAATTAGATGGACGAACGAGTTATGCCGTTGTAGATATGAAACAGATATTGCCACTTTATACTTTACCGGATATATGAACCATGATTCCATCGATGTCTGATTCGGTTGAAAACATATGATATAATAGTTGACTTTAAAACTACCTGTTAAAAGAATGAAAGATAAATGCGTTCACTGTAAAGCAAGAGGCAATGATTTGATAAATAATAAAAATAAGAAATAAATGGTTTAACCTACTTTTATATTTCTTCCCAGTGTTTAATCATCGTAATTGTATCTGTCCCTAAAATTAGATCAATTGATATAAATTCGTACATAAACTAAATTATTAAAACAAAAAGATATCTTAATTCTTCGCATAGCACATACAAAACTTTAATAACATTTGCTTTATAAATATCATTTTACCAGGTCACGAAAAAACAGTTATTATAAGTTTCGATTAAAAGTACCTACCTACCTACCGTAAGTAGGTATATAGGTACAATAAAATACCGCTTCTATTCAATACGTGATCTGTGACAACACGGAAAGACGTTATTTGTACCGAGGAATGTGATAATAACGGGTTCGACAAACCCCACAAAGATAAGGCCGCCGCTCGGAGGGTGAATTTTAATTAAACATCCACGACATTAATGAGATGAAAGTGAACTCGGCTCTTTAATCGTGATTTGTTTGTTTGATCTAATTACCGAGGGCCGCGTCTAATATCAAACATTTTTTACACAAACATTCCTTTGGTGCTCGCCAAAACGCCGGGCCGAGTGTCTTGTTAAATTGCTATATTCATTTTCATTTCGCCCATTTGTAAAATTGCTGCTTGTATAAGAGAGCGTTTTACCTCTAAAGTCACCAGAGGTTATAGCAATAAATACGTATTGCGCTCTTGGTCGAGTGGTTAGAGACTCAGTAAACCGGAGGTTGTCGGTTTGATTCCTATCCAATTGTGTGATAAGATCATTTTTTTTCTGTGCCTGGGTATAACAAATATCTATACCTATATGTGGTCATTACTATTACATTTATCAGCTGAAACTTTATCACAGTACAGGATCTGCTTAGTTTGGAATCAAATTGCTGTTTGTAATGTGAGTTATGCCAAGATATCCTTGTGGCTATATATTTAAGGACAGTTAAGTTGATGAACATTTTTAAATGACCGGTCCCTTTGGTATAGATTATAGTCGTATTATCATTGCGTAGGTCACGCGGTAATCCAGGGTTCCTTGGCGATTACACGCTGAGCAAGATTGATGAGCACCAGAGACGGGCCGACTTACCCTGGAAGCCCGCAGATTACGAGCGTAAATAGCAATGCACGCTTTTTCCCGTGACTGTACCCACTCGACCCCAGCATTGTACGCATTGTGCCTGTTAGAGATACAATTATTATCTGTGCCGACATAATGAGCAGCTGTCATATCTTCTGACAAACTGTCCAAAACTGACAGCTTCTTTCTTTTTCAGCGTCAAATGATTTTTTAAATTTAAATTATGACTATTTTCCACCTTTATCGTCAATGCCAACAATATTACAATATCAAATGATATTATAATATAATAGCAGATAATATTGATATTTCTTGCAAATGGTAAATTACTGTTCATACCTACACAAATATAAGTTAGGCCAATACTATATTTGGGCGTGTAAACTTCACTCTATTGGACAGAAATAAAAGAAATTCAGCCAGCACTGAATGTTTTCAATAAAAACGAACATCTCTTTATTAACAACTCGAATAGATCTGAAAAGGTTGAAACAATGTCGATAAATTCATTGTGCGCCGCTAGAGAATAGAATTTAGAGCTTTTTAAGAACAAACAAATGTTTTCCAATTAAGTTACGTCACTGCTCATTTTTTAAAAGAAGTTTTATTTTCCATTTAGGCCTTTGCTTCTTAAGCGAAGCGAAGCATTTTATAGTGGTTTGCACTTGACAAAATACCTATCTACTCATCTGATAGTAAGCAAGATGAATCTAAGATTTATGATAGCTTGAATAATTGCGAATTATAAGTAACGGGAAAACAGACATCTTTCCTTAAAACCCAGTGGTCTCTTGTATGCCTTTGTTTGTATTTTGTCGATTTTTATTCAGCTCCCTGAGTTTTGGGCTAATCTATACCTAATAGTTACCCATACAACGCAATTTAAGTGCAAGTTTTAATATTAAAACACAAGTTATTATCATCCAACACACAACACTTGCGTTCTGACCTCGGTGCAATATTTATATAAATACCGAAATATGGAAAAATAATTTCGCAAAGTTTCAAAAGCACAAAACAAAAGCTGACCCACAAACCTACAACAATTTTAATAATGACACACTTCTCTGAATTCGCGCTGGAAATAACCACACGAATATCCGCAACGCTGAAGTTTTCTATTCATCTGTACATTTCGAATATATACGAATATATACGAAAGGTCCGAACCGATCGGCTTTTACGCGTTATTCTACGGTATTGTCTATGAAATATAGTTTGGCGAAATAAGGAAACAGTAGGTATCCTAGAAATGGACTAATTAAAATTTAAACTCGAATCGATTTATTCATTTTATGGTCATTACATAGTTATCCTTCGTCGGTTCTGTACTCCTTTCGGGATATGATAAACCGGAAGAAAAAGGCTGCCAACGCTCTTTTAAAATAAGAAAGTAAAATAAAATTTATACAGCATAGCGTTAGTCCGATGAAGAGTTCAAGAAAAATTAACTATTAAAATTGTAATTATAGCGTATGATTGTCAATAAATATTTTACTACATTGGGTAGCTAATATCGTGAATGCGGCGGAAATGTATATACTTATGTATATAGATAGGTTAGGTTAAGTTAGTAGTAGGTAATAACCTTAACAGTTCGCCCAGCTATGAAGTAGAATTATTTGGAGGTGCTAAAAAAGTACCGAAATAATTAAACTATGCGATCGTATAAGAACCACATCAATTCTATTTACACGTATAACCTTTAGAATTCGCTCAAAAACTAAGAGTCTAGGGCGCACTGTTCAATTTCAAAAGCGTTGCTAAATTTTTATTACGTCGTGTTATAAAGCGCACGTTGATACAAAAACGGATCCTCCAGCCAACCCGAACTGGAGGGTCCGCTTAACCTATATTCATTTCCTTCTTGTTTTTATTTCCTTGACGATGCGGGAAACTGTACGAGAGCGAGCTTTTCAATTTACTGTACGCAGTGTTCCTAGGAAAATAGTTTTCCTTCCGAGATCCGTTACAATAAAACACGACATTTGACTTTTAGGTTATAATA
This sequence comes from Aspitha aspitha aspitha, assembly GCA_018246895.1. Lineage (NCBI taxonomy): Eukaryota > Metazoa > Arthropoda > Insecta > Lepidoptera > Hesperiidae > Aspitha > Aspitha aspitha. The sequence continues at coordinate 11,988 of DWGJ01001013.1, forward strand.
GTTTTGAAGTGAAACGTTTAATGTTTCATAATCTTCATACATAAGTAGTATATAATTTTGAGTTTGATAAAGCATAAGAAACCATTTACTAAAATCATTTGCTTGAAACGCGCTTTTTATTTATGCCAAAATTTAAATGTTCCGTGAATATATGTTTATTTCGTCTACGCTAAGAGGGGGTGAACACCCCAAACCAACTTTTATCTACGCCCAAACAGGTGTGTTATTTGTATTCCCTAATACATTATTATGAACGTGAAGTATTGACAATATCGTCTGTGGCCAAGGGCTCATCAATAATGCGAAATTTTAGTGTATTATGATTGAAAATCAACACGGCTAATGCAAATAGCTTCCGGATGCTATTACCGGACGTAAACACAAACCTGTGTAATCCTCGCATCGCAGCTCCAATGGAGACTTGGACACGACACCGGCAATCCCACAGGAAATGTAATAAACTAGGTCAATCCAGTATATCGAATGCGATACAATGATTAGTTGAATATTAATTTGCTGATTAGTTTTCGAACATTCGGAAGTGAAAATTGAAATGAGAAATCGCAATGAGTAAGTGTTCAGTTCTATTTTTAAATAATTAAAAAGTATTATATTTTGTGTTTTTCTTATGTCAATAACATGTATGTCAAATAAAGAGTGAACCAACAGCTGCTATTTTACAGAATATATTTATTAAAATCAGTTAAATCAAAATAATTAAGGTATCCTTGGCCCAGCCTAAACAGAAAGTGTTCGAACATAATTCGAACGAACTGTGCAAGTCTTTGCTTTACTCTAATTACACTGTTTATGTAATCCATCATGATAATATGAAATAAAATATTATGTTTGAACGTGTTTAACTAAAAAACTTGACGGGTTTTCATTTAAAATATTAATGTTCCTTGCAATGCCAAAAATCCTATAAGGCTATTGTGTTTCACTTGTTAATATTTTTTTTTAAATTCGCAAGATTTATGATGTAAATTGATGTAGATACCTTGAAAAAATTTTTAAATTGTGTACAAATACATTTATCACGCACAATGGAGTCGTTTAAATGACATACTATTTAACTTTGATATCTACGTATACCGAATATATTCTTAAAGTCGCACCACTTATTTGCCAACATCAATTATTATAATTCGGAGAACTTATTAGACGTACCAATCCAATTTCAGAGAGTTCAACAGGCAGCCCTATTCAAGGCTGCGTTTTTCCCTCGACGGACCGATTGGATGAATGATTGTGTATGGGTAATTCGGGGAAAAGGTGGAATAGATAGGCTGTGTTATTTTACACAGCCAGGCTTAATAATCATAATGTCGTTTCCACACACGGATATCCGATTTCAAAGTTCGCAATTAAAAGCTTATATTATGGCAACAAGACAATTGATAAAAATACGTAAACATACTGTACTGTATTTATATAACTTTTGTGACGTCTACAAACAAATAAAGTTTTGACCTCCAGGTAAGGGGTCGAGGCTTCTAGCCGCATTAAGCATGTTCCTTAAGCAATAGTTACGATTATAGTCCTTATATAAATGACCAAGAAACGCTTGTTCCCGCAGTAATGGTTTACATTTCGCTAATTCTAAACTAATTCCTGGTCTTTCATAAACGATGTAAGGGCGTAAAACCCAAATCGATTTCACATAAGTTACTCTGTTATGAATCGAAAACATTTATATTCGAACGGACAGTATTTTCGCTCGCTTTTATTTCGTTCGATGAAATTTAAAAGTAAAACGAATCGTACTCGACGAACGGTTTTCTACAAATCCCATCCAATTTTCCAAAGCAGCCCGTCACTGTTGCTAAAAGGACTAGCGGACGTCAGCCGGGTGACTAAGCACGCGAGTAGCAATCAGCTTACGCCACGTGGCATGACTTGTCACTGTGCTTTACTGCATCTACAAAGGCAGCTCGATACAAATCCCCTTTCAAGAAGCATAGATAACAGAACTACTAACATATTCTGAACGAGGCACGTATTCTCAAGTACGTTTATCTAGAAAATTATTCTTGATATATAATATCTAGGTTTCAAGTGTGTAGATAGAAAGACTATAACTATTTACCTACTTCATTGTCCATAAAACATGACTCTAAGCATATGCGAACCCTAATTATGTACCAAATTATTTATCAGTCTCAAAACCTTGCCTGCACGCCTTACAAGCACACGGGTGAATGGTAAAATGAGTGCAAATAATAATTTATCTAAATGATATTTTGTAATTTGTTAAATATAAAAACGGTTAACATTGAAGAATTGATCAAATTTCTTCATTCCCGAGACCGTGATGAAACGGAAATTTCCGTTTCGTCAGAGACGGTCCGCTAATTCAATAACAGACGACAAAAGGCGGTTGGGTATGAAATTCGACAATTATTCGCAACCCGTTCAGCGTACGGCCGATATTCGGCGCGATCAAAATTAGCTACCCTTGCGTCTGTCTACAAAGCTAGGGGACGGTTTTAATTTAAATCTAACCCTCGACTTCATATTATAATCGGGCCGTTATTAGCACATTCTTATACAAAACAGAAACTCTCAAGATAGAGACCTATCTACTTAAAGCGATTCGCACTACTTAAACACGTCTCTAGATTATCTTTAATTAGAGGTTTTTACAGTTTTAATTAGTACTAATCCTAGAATGAAATAACGGCTTACGAATGAAATATGGTTATGTTCGACTGGTCTTGCTTAGTTAAGCTGTTAAAAATCCTGACCGCTAATGTAGAGGTAGGTAGCGGATTCGATTCACACGCATGGCAAACATTTGTGTGATGAGCACAATTGTTTGTCGTGTGTTAGGGTGTAATAAAAATATCGATATAAGTATTAGTTTGGTAACCATAGTACAAGGCTCTACCTAGTGGGGGGATAGATGCCGTGTGTGAACGCGTCCTAACATGATAAAGGCCAGTATGTAGGTACGTGCCTCAATTTCTCGATAAATTTCAAGCGTTATAAAATATTTTATTCCCTCTACGATCAGGGAAGATTGAATGGAATCCCATAAACATTTTACAATTTTATTGTGAGTTATTTATATCCAACAGTAGGTAGTAAGCCGCGTAATCCTATAACGTCAGAAGGGTTGCAAAATAACGTGGATCAAAGATCAAAGGAGCCAGATGGGACAGTTGTCGTGGCAACGAAATGTGGCCGAATGTGTGCATGGTAACAGAATTTAAATCGCGGAGTTTAATATCCAGAAGAATTTTGAAGGGTTCAGTAAATCCTTAGATTAGTGCCAGCAAATGGTGCCGTGCGTAAAGTACCTATTGTGTATTAAAACTGCCTTAACTTCGTCACCGGGCTAATTTTGTCGTAGCAACAACTTCAACTTTAGAAGTTTGGTTAGCAAATTCGCCAAGTGAAAATGTAAATGAAGAAAACTTAAAGATGGTGGTAGTTAATAATTGGCTTAGTGAACTGTTTTTGTGTAATACAATGGCAAAGACGCCAATTTGATAATAGTATTATCTCAGCTATTTTTATCTTTATTATTTTTTTTTCTATTTTTATCTGTAATCGAACTTTACAAATTTTTGAGCATTTTTAACAGCAATGTCAGTTGCCAAGCAGTTGCCAGTCATTGCCAGCAGCAATGTCAGTTTTTGCACTACTTACGCTACCACTTGATTTTAGTGTAAAATAATTAAGTAATGATAAATAATTATTATAATTACAATTGCATTTCTTAAATTTGTACACCGTAAAAGTCAAAATATGGTTTGAATTAATTATTCTGTAAAATAACTAAATGTACCCATATTTGTGCTTATAAACGTCTCTGTCTTTGGCTTTCAAGATTCAAGTGATCGTACTAAATATTAATAGTTGGCATATACATTCACAAAATATGCATAACAGATGAATCGAAAAGACGGGCAGCAATATAGTAAATCTGAAACATCTCCACTCAATGATGCATACCAGAACGAGGAACGAGGAATTTCGTAGCAACAATCGTAAAAAATAAAACGTAACGGACGAAACAAGACAGGCCGAAGTCTTCCCCGTAGAGCAGTGAGGCCTGTCCCGGCGCAGTACAAACATTCATTCGTGCCCACCCCACTTCAAACGCCTTAAAAGGGAGGAGAAAATTATCTCGTGAATAAATTATATTTTTCCCCTTTTATGAAGACAGTTGAAGTGCATTTTCGTCCATCTTTTTTTCTTGTTTGCCTCAGATCAAAGACATCGGAGCAATTCCGGCCGGCGAGTCCGCAAAAATAAAATGAATAAAGAATTTAATGTGACTTGATGTCCTAAGGATAATAACATTAAAGGCGTCTCCTGAGGATGTTGTTTTTCTTGGTCCCATTTGCTTTTAAGATTTCAGCACTCTTGACAATAATTCAACTAATATCCTAATTTTCTAATTGTCATAAATTCTGACTTACTCATTAAATAATGCATATTTTGTTATTCACATTTGACGCCATTAATAATTTTAATCGTTATATTAAAAATTAATACGTGGCTGAAATACGTGAATCTACAGAATGAGAATGACATTAAGTGGCTGTTCTAAATTCAAACTAAAAACCGAAATTTTGTTAATTTTAATGTTCCTCAAATAAAACGACCGTGTAATGTTCCTTTGTTCTTGTCTGGCCACTATTTTACAGATAGTGCCTAGTTTGGGGTTAAATTGCTGTTTGTGTGTCTCAAGATACTAGATATTAATACATTCTAATTAGGATTTCAAATTGTTTGTTACTAATTTTTAATTTTGTTCTTAATAAAACAATTTTTTATTTCATTTAACATAAAAATCCATGACCGATAAATTTGTAATGAAACTAACTATTAGGTATAATAAATTTATTCAGTAAACAAAAATCATAAATATTCAATTACAAACATTTAGAACGACAGATTTATACTAGATTTATACATAAGTGTGTATGCGATTGTAATACACATTATTATGAAATACTTTTTTCACCAGTCATCATACAATCTAAAGATATATTGTGCTTGGTTTAAACATTTTGTACAAATTCAATTTTTCGTTTGGCACTTAGTGTCAATAAACAAATTGCGTATAATTTTTCTTGATATTTTTTTCGTCTTGTATAAACCACGCACAATAGGCACTTATAAATACGCATCTTTCTTGCGCCTTGTAAATATAATGTTAATACGTTAGTAATATAATGTAGCTTTATAATAGTTAAATAGTTAATACTATTAAAATGTAGTGTCTAAAGTTATAATATGGAAAAAATGTTTCTTATATAATCAAAATACAAAAATGCATTCCTAATGTAACTATGTACTTAATAATCTAATAATGAAACATTTAAGAATAAATATTACTGTAATAATTAATGTTCGTATAATGAAATAACAATATAGAAAATGACAAGAAACATACATATGGGAGGGATATGGGATATGGGAGGGATATGGGATATGGGAGGCGATATATTTATAAAACACTTCAAAACTTCCGCAATTAAAGTTTATAGAAGCTTAGTGGATAATATTCTACATATCGAGGTCGTAAAGAAACCTATGTATATAATTAATAATAATACAATAAAAAAAATGTTACATAACGTAAGAAAAATACTAGTAAATTTATATAGCGCACATAACTGAGCTTTATAGGCACTAAATGCATGCACATCCTTAAATATATAACGATCTATTATAGATTAGTACATATAATTTTAAACTTAAATGTCTGACATATGAGGGTCTCAAAGTACTCAACCGAATGCAAGCGAGTTATTTACCATAATTATATTATATTATGTTAGTATGGTGAGCAGAACGCAATATTAAACTTAATTCGAGTCCTCTAAACAAAGTAATATATTTCGCCAAGTTTTCCACCTTAGACCAAATAAAAACATAACAAGTTACCACAACATTAGTTTTTAAGCTTACGTATGTATATTAAATTCTTCCAACCTTTTTGGTTTAGAGATAATTTTAAAAAACCTTTTTTTTATCAAAACGATCGTCTTTTTTTAGATTACTAAAATATATGACTTACATTAAAACCGTCTTCAAAAGAAAGAGTTTGGTTAGTTTTTCCACCCGTATTTTATCTGTACGATGAATGACTCAGCGAATGAATCCCGCTAAAGCAATCTCAAAACGAATTAATCCTGTCACATCGGCAATTATGGAACTTGTTCAAACATGTTCCTATACAGCATATTTTTGATCGTGTCAAATGGTGTATAGGAAAAATACACCATAAAAAAGGTTTACGCCGTCAACAATTGGAATAAAACATCAACATACAACAGAATTAAAGGCGATTTTTTTTCTTTTTAAGTATAATTATTATCAAATGTAAGCAAAATATATATTTAATAATTGATTTTATCGTTACAAAGTTACGAATATAGGCCTCGTTTGAAAATTCGTTATACTGAGTATAATTATTTTTTGTTATTTAATAATAAACGGAAGAGCAAAAAAAACGGCAGGCCTTATAGGAGTTCACGTTTTACGTTTCTCTTAACACCCCATTACATTATTTTCCATAATATCATAATCATATAACTAGATTATACAACGTAATTGTCATTTTTTACCACGTATAATATAATTTTGTACTTCCTATAAGCATTTATAGATTACAAAAAAAAACCAAACAACGAATATTTGATGTGGTACAAATAAATATATTAGCTGCACTTAGCCGTACCCTAAACACTCGTCTTCCCGTTAAATAATTATTATGCGTACAATATCAATGACTAAATCTAATCCTTCCCTACATTTGCCAACGGCCTTTTATTTATAGGTCTCCTCTCATAGTGATTGGGTTAGAAACTAAAGAGTTGAGTTAGAAACTAAACTAAAACCCTTTCACGATGAGAGGAGACTAGCGACGTATCTTAACAACATAATACTCGGATACATGTGATGTAAACCTTACATCGATTAATTTTATTAGTACAGATTATATAATAGAATATATACTTCGTATCAAGTGAATAATATTGACAATTAATTTCCAAAGCTATCATTTACCATCCCTTGTATGTGTGTACTGGAATTTTGCAATCAAAATTTCAACCGCGTTTCGTTCTTATGACAATACAACAGTTCTTATGACAGTTAAAAAAAATTTTTTTTTTCCAATATTTTTTTATAGTTATACGCGAAGGTTAGAGCGCCACGGTAACTGTTCGTTATACTGTCGTAAGGTAATACGTCCGTTTGTTCAATTCCCTCCTACCTCCTTGTGTTTACAAAACAAATCTATAAATAATCACAATGATTATTCATAGAGAGTAAATTCAGTTCATGACAGATCGAGCTGTTATCTGTTACTCGGGTAAAGATATGCAGTCGAGCTTTAAAATATAAACTGTATATCATGCTGGATACATATAACAAATTGTGTGTATTTTTTCATTTATATATGCTAGTATTTGATGATGATAAATTTAAAAAGTGACTTTAACCCGGAATGATTCAACGAATAATAAAAAAATAACAAATATTTAAATCAAATTAGACGTCAATCATTCACTTGGCTAACATTGAAAATTGCACTTTAAACGATATGATATAAAGCTCATATTTTAACACTGTACTCTTAGTGAAGCCGGATTCAAGTTAATGCTGAACAATGTATGAAAATACAGGACAAGTGACGTTGTTATTAATAAATAGGACAGAGATGTAAGTGTTAAAAATAATAGACAGTAGATCTTTAAATGAGATAGCAATACAAAGTGTTATTAAAAACAAAACACAGTGAACTTATGTTGAAACTGTCTAGTGACCACAAATACAATGATATAATACTTCACTACCGCTACCTGGTCCTAAATAATAATTATACATACATACCTCGTATTTCTTTGGTCTACCTGTTTACCATAATTGAATTAATAAAAAAGGTTTTCAATAATCACATTGCAATTGCACATTACACAGACAGACATTTTTATAACTAAAGCATTTTTTCTTAAAATAAAATTGCAAACCGATGTCCGATTAAGGGCATAACGAATCGGTTCAGTTAAGAACACAGATTAGGACAATATTTAAATTAAAACATAAACAATTCTTAAATTTGAATGTAGCAACACATTGGATATACATATTAAATACAAATACAATTTACAATACATAAAAGCAAAAACATACCCGTTTTTAGAACAGATAAAATTATGTCAACAACAACATTGCTTCTCCAATAGCAAAACATTAGTAGAACAAAATTGTTTCATTCTCTATACAGGGTGTAAATAACCCTTAAGCACCTAAATTTGTAAAATATAAGTAACTCATTAAATTGTGGATACAAATTGAAATCACTGACTACAATGATCGTTCAGGGTTCGAAAGCATTCGAAGAGAGTCTGTGCTGGGAATGTAATGGAATATTCAATTGTACTTCGTTGACTAATCTATCATTAGTCGCATTAATCAACATTCAAGGTGTACTGGAGGAGGCAGAAGATGAGCCGACTGGAATTTTTTGTGTTAATACTAATTTTCATCATATATGAAATATAGTTAGATGTAGTTAGCCAGCATAAAATGTGTCCATTTAAAAAAAATAAAGCAAATAAAAGGAATAAAAGGTATGAGAGACTACCTATCTGTCTCTCTTTTTTGCTTTAATTAGACAAAGACAAGTATACCCCGGCTATCTTCCCTCTCTTATTATCTGTTGGACACTCACAGGCCCGTCTATGGCTAGCCCCATCTACATATATCTATGATTTTTACTCATCGTCTCGCTCACTGGCACCTAAACGATAAAACATGACTCGCCTCACCAATTGTACTTGATTAACATTAAACGCTAATATAAAAGGTGCAATTGAGCCGATCACACTGCTCAGTTCCCACAGAGACTGATAATTGTTGCAGAGGTATTGTTTGCTTTAGAGGTTAGCAGTAGTAGTTAAGGGTGCAATATAGAAAAACCCTTCTATAATGGGTGTCTATATCATAAAGGGAATGCACTGTCCGAATTTCATATTCCTAGCTAACAGTCATTCAGGGTATGCAATGAGGAATCAATACCTGTCTTTTTATAAATACAGTGAAGCTCCGGTAATCTGGGACCTTTCTAATCCAGCGCGCCCTGTATCTTATCACTGTTATTGTACATAAAGATTTCAGTCAATTAAGACTACCATCCGTAGTTCAAATCGATTCTGTTGTTCGTAATTTATCGAACAATTCCAGACAACAAAGGTTCATGGGCAGTATATACTTTGTAACTATACTGTATAAACATTTCTCGGATTACCGGACGGATCGACTGTGGGGGCAACCTCTGCGTTGGGAAGCGAGCGGTGTGGATCGCCCGGCTCACAATCCAAGGAGGCAGTGGGCGAGCCAGTTGGAGCATCAGTTGTCAGCGTCGCGCTCGTTCTCGCTCATATCCTCGTCGCTGGTGCACTCGGGCTGAGTGGCCTGTTCCACGCAGCGCTGGCACCAGCACACGAACAGATAGTTCTCAGCCAGCTCCTGACAATTGAAGCCGTTACTTAGTTAATGTGATGACATACAGCAAAAAATCATGGTATTTGTGACCGGGCAATTTGAATGGATAAAAAATTTGACTTTTGCCCTCGCTATTCGTGTTAAACCAAATTACCGGACATAACTTTGTTTCTTAGCGTGTCCAGCATGCCTTAAGCCATTATAAGGTTTATTATCTGTGATCGTAATTTCTCCATAATACACCTTACATGTTACATTCTGCCGATAGAAATATGGCAACATGCCAGTACTTTTCTTTGAAAGTTTTGACCAAAACTTGTTCTACCTTTGCCTTTACCTACCTACCTAACTACCGTTACCTTTTTTAAAATTCTTGTTGTATATGTAATTGAAAGGTATATGAAATTCACCTTCTGTCTGGAATGCCTGGACCTTTGCAAGGAGCAATCGTCCAGATAGCTGATGCATATCTCGTCTCCTGGCATCAGAGGCCTCTTGGCCCGCAGCTGCAGTCTGTGGTTACCATAAGAGAAGCACACCTCGGCGTTGGGATCACAGCTGTGGTTGCAGGCGCTCTGAAGACGAAACAGTCCCGAACCTTCGGTGTTGATGAACTCACCAGATTCTGGAAACAGAAAAATATTTTTATTAATAATAATAATAATAACCCCACACACGGCTATCTGATCGCAAATTAGGCAATTCAATGCCTGTGTTTGCTGACCGGACAGCTGATAAACATACATATGTATATCCATACAATATAGTGCTTACATTGAATTTGTTTTTATTACGCCCAGACAGAACAAAGAAATGTGCTCATCATACAAATGCTTTTCAACAAGCTACGACCTCCGGTTTTACAGTTTTACAGTCAAGGTCTCTGACTGGTCGACAACGAAGCTGCTCAAATATCACAGACGTAACCACTGAGAAGATAATGAGAATTATTCCACTTGCCCTCTTCCATTTTTTGGTAAAGCCTGTCAAGGAACACCTCGAACTGCGCCCTCTCGTCGTCAGACATGGTGCGCTCCAAGCAGGAGGAAGCCCACATCGCCACAGGACTGGAGCCGATGCCCTGGCCGTTCGTGCCGACCAAAGCCATCAGAGCATTGAATCCCTCTTGAGTCAGGAACTGAAAGAAAGACATAGAGAATGAAACAAAAATCATAATATACTAGCCCCTACATGAAAAGTCTTTTACAGATGTCCACGGGCGGCAGCGGCCACTTGTGACTGCTGCCTGTGCGTTTGATACTCTCTTACAATAAAAAATAAATATGTAACTAAATAATTGGGGACAATTCCACACACGGCTGTCGGATTCCAAATTAGGCAATTCAATGCCTGTGTTACGGTGACCGGACAGCCGATAAATATACATATAGACAT
>DWGJ01001014.1:0-22848 GCA_018246895.1 Aspitha aspitha aspitha
TTAACGTACATGTTCGGTCTGGCGCATGATGAATATCGAGAAATACTTTAGCAAATCGTTTGAATAATTTTTATGCATTTCTTTTTCAAAAAGAATTTCCATTTTGTATAAAAACTGCGCTCATTTATTCATTTACACATTCGCGTTGTTACATGAAAATATTAAAGTTATTGAATAATTACATTTCCAAATATACAAATAGCTTATAAATAATACTATGGCGATTACCTTGTCTCGTACCCACAACATAAAATAGTTTTACTTATTTACATAACACAAAGTAATACCTCTGAGGTAAGTCATCGTTTTACAACTAGTACAATATCACATCGTTCACAGTCAGGCACCTCTGACTACTCACAGTTAAGAACACCACTCATAAATACTGTACACATACAATCAGTTTTATAGGGCAGTACCAGTGTGTAGGCAGATCTCATGTTAGACTTTAACTTTGGGCTGTGATTACATCATTGAAAAGAGTATTTTTATTTTAGTACGTTGAAACGATTCTTCTTCGATTGCCTTTTGAAGGCTCTCAAAGCGGTGAAAGTTTATTGAAGTCACTATACAATACTGAAACTTGATTGTCGCAATTCTTATTGAGCCCGATTTACATTTGATTATATGTATAATATGTATAATATATATTTTTCAATGATATCCAAATTCTGTCCGAATATTGTATACCTATACGTACACAGCTGACTGAACAGTGTTCACTACCTGAGACTGTTTATGTACTTCATTAGATTGAATACTACGATGACGCCCATTATGTCGGTGTACCCTTCGTGGTTAGTGTTCGGCGATGAGTTGCACAGGTTGCCGCGGCAATAGCAGTATCTGTAATGAAAAAAAATACGTACACGTACCTACCAATAAAAAAAATTCTATCCTTTCAGAGTCGTTGTCGACACTCTTCTAACCTGTGTTTCATTTGAATACGCCTTTAGTTATGATTATTTTCCGTCGAGCTCCCCGTAATATGCTATTAAAAAAATGGCTTTCGTTTGACTGCGAACTGACTTGAAAAATGAAAGTGCCTATACATCCTTGTTTTAAATAGCTCTAAAATAAGTATTGCATCTCACTTTATCAATAAACTTTTCTACGATAATTCATCGAATCGCATATTTTTTACATCTGATTTAAAGCAACTATTTCATTGGTTGCATTGGCAGCTAAATATTACGTTAAGAAACGTGTCATACAGAGAATTTCCTACTTGATAACATAATCGCATGTGCAAAGTTGGAAACAGCAATGAACGTGAAGCAATTATTGAATATGAATATACTCATAAGTGTCGTAACTAATAAATCGTTCCAGTTCAAAACCGCTCGCTCGGAAGTGAGGAAAAAAACTTTTAATTGACTTAATTGTTGGTTCGATTAACATGCAATCATGGAATCAAGTGAACGTTACGACAAAATGTAACTCAACTGTAGATACTTCAGTTCCCACCTCAATAGATTTTGTATAGGAATATTATAGTTTCACTGTGCCCGCAACTTCGCCCGCGTGGAAATTAATATCTTCCCGTTTCTGCATCATTTATCATTGCTGCTCCACTCCTATTTGTCATAGCGTGATGTTAAATAGCCTACAGCCTATAGCCTTCCTCAATAAATGAACTATTCAACACAAAAAAAAATATCAATTCGAACCAGTAGTTTCTTAGATCAGCGCGTTCAACCAAACAAACTTCAGTTTTATAATAATTAGAAGTATAGATTTACTCGTGTACCTGCTAGGCGTTATCCTCTCGCCTTTGTCGTCGACTTCGAAACAGCCCTCCTCGTAAGGCTCCACAATCTCCATCTTCTTCAGCCAACTGCCGTTGACATAGTCCCGGTAATCGTATTTCTGCCGCGCACAGTCTCGTAGCTCTCCGTGAATTTGCACTTAAAAAGTAGATTTTTCTTTATCAAAAGATAACTGTACTCAGTTCTTTAGGCATATTTTTCAGATAGAGATACTTTCGCATTTATAATATTAGTAGAGATTTACAGTAAATATAGTGTAGGTAAATAGTTATATCGATTTTCTTATTTTTTAAATCTAATATTGATTCAGGGGGTTAATTGGCTTCAATAAAGTTATATTTTATTTCAATAAGTTTAGTAATATTTTTATTCGTGTAGATCACATAGGGTATGTTCATTTGTTTATTTACTGTTTCCATATCTGCATTATTTGCACTAAAAGTATGCCTAAAAAAATTTAAGTACTGTCCAAAGTCACAATTGCAGGCGGCCGAAGACGCAGTCCAAAGCCAGTTTTAAATAAACAGAAATAAGAGAATGGCATTTTGTTCCATTTACCTCCGTTCTGAATTTCGAGATAGAAGACCTGCTTCATGCACATCGTAGAGTAGGGGCAGTCGACGACAAATTTATCGGAATAGTCGAAGTGTGAACAAAGACGCTTCGTCGTGTTGTAGTAGTGGCCCGGCGGAGGGTTGATGAGGCACTGGTAACATTCCAGTGAAAGCACTCCTGAAAGACATTAAACACGAATCGTCAAAACGTACGCACAATTATAACCATCTACCTACATAACGTTCAAATAAAAACAAAACCAAAACAAAACAATGAAAGTTTTATGGAAATTGTTAAATGCAAATAGCTATTCCAATATGAAAACCACATAACAATAATAATTCGTTATAATATAATAATAATTCAGGTTATTAACTCTATGCCGCGTCGCTAACGGTATTGCATAATTAATTACCTATATGTATTTTTTTTGTTTTCACAGACTAATAATAATATTGAAAGAAAACTTTCCTTTTAAAGAAACTATTCACTTTAAGAACGTAACATTTGCGTTCAGTTTACACAACTAATAAATGTGTTATAAATTTCAGAATTCACTTATGTTCAAAATGCATGAGTTTAAAGAAATAAAAGCTTGGTTTTGTCTCCCGTATTGTTTTGTGTGTAGCCAATACGATACGATCATGGTGGGATGGACTAGTTTTTGTAGTATAGCTTTATGAGATCATTGTATTGTATACAGTACACATATAATTACTACCGGTCGGTGAATCATAGCATGCACGACTCGAACTCCCACGCAGGTTCAAATTACGCATGCCTCGATCAATAGCGATTCTCAGAAATTTGTACTTTTTCGATATAAATATATCAATGGTGATTTGACGGTCAGCACATTACTATATAAGAAAGATGATTATTCGAACAGTAGGGGCAAATTTCTTTTACACTTACCGAGCAGTCAAAAGCTATTTTACGACTTTTTAGATTTATATTATTTTATTCGACGTATTGTCAATGACCAAAGCGCTATTTGGTATTTTGTAAATAACACTGGAAATTAAATCTAGACGGCCATGATAAAAATGGTGCTATATTTCATGATATGCCTGTTGTTTTCTTTTATTTGTACATGCTATTGCATTGGGTTTGAGTACTATGATGACGAACGCTTCATGCCAGATAATCGGACTGAATATGCAAGTACTTCACGTGGAAGACGCTTAGGCGACGAAAATAACCTTCAAAATCTTAGTGTTTGGAAACATGTAGCTAGTAACAAGCTCTCATCAAATAATCATGATGACAAAAAAAATCGAGAAAAATCCCAAGATTCGTGTATGAACTTGGAACAGAATGACTGCAGACCTAACTCAATTACCGATCCCGTTAAGGAAAATACCCTGAGGCATCCAAATTTAAACATAAGAATACTAGATAATAAAAACGTATATGACGATGATACAAACCAATCGATACCTCTTGAAAATTCTGCGAACGTCGAAGAAGTCACATCTGCAAACCATTCGGAGGAGCCAAGATTGATATTTAGTGAATTTTATAACTTAGAATCTGCAGTCAGGCATATAGAGGTAAAATCTCATCATAATTATTCAAAACTTAATAACAAATGGTACACAGTAGAAGATCAGCCGTGTTGGGATTTACCTATTTTATATGGAGAATTGGGAAGACGGAAGGATACTTCCGAAGTCTTTTTAATGAGCGCAGAAAAACTGAAGAATGTTATTGAAAAGAAGAACGATAAGGAGTGGATTTTCAAAGACCCGATTGGGAAACCTCCACTTACTTATTACGCACGAAAATGGTGCACTGTGGAACCTTGCTACGGAGACCACACACTATGTCTTTTTTCTGATACGACCATGTCAACTTTATGTGACAAAAAGTATAAAGTTAACGTGCCTACTATATTAGAACAAACGGCTCTAGTGAATACGTTAAATTCTATGCGAAATAAAATCGCTAATGGCAAATCTGATAGATATAGACATCTTCCCACTGCAAGCAATATGAGACAGATCATATATGACAACGACCTAGAAAAAATTGCGAAGGTATGGCTTCACCAATGCTTACCTGGCCCTGCACCGTGCTCCGCTCTCGATGGCTCTTTTGTTACTCAATTAGAATGCACCAAATATGCCAAACATTGTTGTGTTAATGCCGAAACTGATAAATGGTAAGTTAAATGAAGCAGCGTATCTAAATATTATTATTTCATATTATCTACGTTTTATTAATATAATACACTACACTTTCAGTACACCAAAGCCTGAGTGCTTTTTATTACCAGTGATTGGCTGTCTGCATTTTTGGTACTGGAGCGCCGGTGACAACCTAACTACTAAGGACGTACTGTGCGGGCATACATCTGTATCGACCTATAGCACTGCCCAATTATTGTGGGCCACCACACATAAAATTGGATGTGCATATTCTGAAAATAGTAATGGCGATATGAGAGTCATCTGTAATTTTTCTCCAGGCGCCCCATTCACGCTCGACGCAAAATTATTTTGCGGAATTATACCTCATGAAATCATGAATACATTAGCTTATAGAAGAAATTATACAGACGCAAAAAGATCATTCGGGATCAATCTTGATCGTGTGATTACAAGGAAATCACGAAACGTTGCTATTACAGCAGGATCGACGCTACAGGGTTCGGATACAGAATCAAGTAAAAACCAGTGCGAAAATACTTTGTGCAAAATATATAAAGGTTGGTTAAGGCATGAATTGAAAGACTACCATAACGGGACAATGAGTTTCAAAGCTCGTTTGGTCACTAAATATGAATTTATTGAACAAAACATGGCTAGATGTGATTCTGACCAGCCCATTTACAGCATAGGAAGACCTGGTTCTCTATGTCTTGAAAAAAGCAGAAGATTCCAAAGCTTATGTTACGACTACCGTGATCCGACTCCGGGCTATAGATTAGTGGCGGTGTTGGCTCCGATAGCGTTGTTTTTAATTATATTGTACGATCTCTTTAGTGGTGTTATAAGACAAACAAATTACTGACTACGCGGCTTTGCTAGACTAACGCTAGCTTCTGTATCCCTAGTGCGTATAATTTTACGTGTGTTACCTACCAGTTACTGAACCCATTAAATTTAACGAATTTAATGAACAAATGTAATTCAAATAACATAAAATGAACATTGTTAACGTAAGGAATGAGTCACAATTTTACATTATGGCATTATTATTCAGATGTAGTGTTTCGTTGGACGTTTATAAATATCGCTTGAGGTTTTAAAGTTATGACTCACAAGTTAAACCAGTTTTATTAATTTGCGTGCACGTTCA
The DNA here is from genome assembly GCA_018246895.1 of Aspitha aspitha aspitha. Taxonomy (NCBI): domain Eukaryota; kingdom Metazoa; phylum Arthropoda; class Insecta; order Lepidoptera; family Hesperiidae; genus Aspitha; species Aspitha aspitha. The sequence continues at coordinate 5,628 of DWGJ01001014.1, forward strand.
GTGTCTTTCGATGTCTCCAATATTTCTAACTGTTGCTGAAAAGCGTGATCCGATAATTGGACCGTAGCTCAAAAAATATTTAACCATACAAATATAATTCCTATTATGATAACAACCTTGTACTTAATGACAACACTGTGTTGCCACTGTTGTGTTAAATACGAGCAAGAAACGGATTATTTTTATCATTCCGTAATTTGTAATAAAAAATTATATTTATATGGTCGTTGTGTATATCATTACGAATTGTATGTAACCAAAAAATCAAGCTTATCTTAATTGACTAAATGAAAAGGTAATTTCCAAAAATCATCAATCCTAAACACATTTAAAAGATAAAAAAGATTACCTAATGTTACTTAGCATTCGCTACAGAAACATTAGATCATTTTATTAATATGGCATTTCGTAATTCATATTACATTTTACATATATGTTATAGCATTTTTGAAATATCACATTTGCATGTCACGTACTGAGAATTTAATATTGTGAAGATAGCGGTTCTATAGGAATTTCGTCATTCACGATCAGTTTCATAATCTAGCGTCACTTCCATACCAAACGTGCATAAATATAGCGACTGGTGAACGTAATTAGTGTGTTTTCAAGAGCCAGTTAAATTAATAGCAATGCGATATAACAGGCCTATTAGTGTTATCGTGTGGATTTAATCAATGTAACTTCCCTGTGCGTTACGTACACCGTCATACTCGACAGCGGCCTTATTGTGACGTTCAGTTACTATAACTCCCTTGTTATTTTAACTATTCTTTTACTTCACGAGCCTGAAGGTTTATTGGTTACCTTGTGGCTATAACAACATATCTTTAAAGAATAATAGACAGTTTTATTGTTTACCTTCAATTACTTGCTGTAACACATTTGAAGTTAAGTTTAGTAAAAAGATGTATAGAAAAATCATCGATTGTTTGTATCAAATTATAGGTTTCCTTTATTTTACTCGATAAACAACGCAATTTAAGTTTAGAAAAATTGCTGTTAAATACACACGTGCAAGGTAATTTAGCTGCTGAATTGCTTGATCCTTAACTGTATTAATTCTATTCTAATATCAGTTGCCAATAAAATAATTAATACACCTTATTACTGTTGATGTGGTGTCAAACCTTCCTATTATGAGAATAAACGCATGTCCAGTGTGTGAAAAAATGTGACCATTCTTGATTAACAAATACTGAGAAATGAACGACGTAATAAATGTGTTGCAAATTTCCGAATAACTGCCTAATATTTTTAACTGTTTCACGATGTTAATTTTATGAACTTTGAATTGCGTAATTGTTGTAGGTAATTTGCTTTTATTTATTTGCAAAAATGTAAACGGTATGTAAGCGGTAATAATGTCAAGGTTTCTATCCTTGGCAAATATATTATACAGCGTTTATTATCTATCGTTGCCTTCTTTAAATCGTAGTGTTAGAAGTATGCACTACGTAAAACTTTTATACTTCTACTGACAATGTTTTTTGTTATTATGTATTCAATACTGATTCCGATAAACAACTACTGACTGTCAGTTTTCTTGGTCTGGGTTGACAGTTTATTAACATTAAATGCATTGATAAGTAATTGACCTGATGCGTTTTGTGTTAAGCTAGCGCAATCATTTCCCGACATGTAGGTATTCCGTGAAGCGTGAACGGCGTTCATGTAATACGCACCTCTTGCGATCAAGGACAAGACGAGTGTCACGGTCAGAAGACATTGCTCCATACTTGTCGTTTTCACTCTCGCTGGCGGCTGCGGCTATGCTCGAACCAGTTCCCCGTGTTTGCGCAACTGGCCCGCTTTACCATTTGTGCTACAGATTGTCTGTACCCCGCAACGCCCCCGAGTGGCTGTTATCGATCTGTAAACAACAAAGTTGCACAGTACAGTGAAATTATTGCACAATATCATTGTGAACAATTAGGTACCTAAGTCTGCGCCAAAAAATTTATGCACATCCATCATTACATACAGTGTTGATTTTGTTTACGTGTGTACAGACGCTACTATCTCAGTCCTCGAGGGTAGCGACACGTCCGTGACCTACTTCAAATACTAACAAAATACTAATTGATCTAATATTACTAACAGTCCAATTCCTGCAGTCATGTTATTAATGAATACTAACCATGTAATTCTTATTACCACATATCAGCAATTCACACTAACAGTCCTGGAGTCCTATTACGATTTGGTCATAGATAAACACGGGCGGCAGCGGCCAGTTCCGACTACTGCTTGCTGGTTTGCTACACTTCACGTAAAAAAACATTGTACAATATTAATTTATTCTAGACTGTTCTGAAATAGGTATTTTTTAACGCTAATAAGCAACGATATTTAATATTGACATGCAATTGTATGTGCAAACATTGAAATAGTTAATAAATGAACCAAAAAAACATTTTCATATTTTCTTAGTTCTCTTTTGGATTCAACTATTTTTTATATTAATTCGTTGTAGGTATATTGCTGGTACTTTTTTAACGTATTTGCTTAAACATGCGAATAGTAAATTCAAGTCGATCCACGGTCGTCTGTTGCAGTGTAATTTGGCTCAGTAGTGTTGTTCTCAAGGTCCCCACACGCTTGTCTCCGGCTGGTGCCCTTTCGATCTCCACCCATTCCAATATAGCTATAGGTATGTTACACGTGTCTACGTTCTCTATGTTTTTCGCATATTGTATATTATAGGCCGGGTGATGTGATGTGAACGCAGACATTTGCATTTGTCATTTAAAATTGAAGGTTTTTATTTTATAACTGCTCTCTTGCTCTCTCTTGATTTGAATAAATTTGTACGTCCGTGAAAAATTATTGAATAAAGATGTTCGGAATTTAAAAAATACTTTCGAAACTTGAATATTCAACCTATTCACATAGAAGAAAAAAAGGGTGTCATCATCATTCCTATGAATGAGTGATGATGTGATTTAAACGTAGCAACAATTGTCGATTAATGGATCACTAATAGTTGCAGATTTAAAACAATCATGTCATTTCAAACAACTCTTCATAAAGGCGAGCCGAACGAATTTTTAAACTTTTTGTTGTCATATACGTTTTGTTACTGATTAGAAAACAAAATCTTTCATAATTACCTTGCCTTAATAACAAATACATAATTGGAAAGTATTTTATTAATTAGAAAATCCATTAAATTAAATTTCTATCTCAATATAATTTATTTTCACTAATTAATAGAAACTTTGTACTAATACACACATACTAATTACTACCCAACAGACTCGTACGACACTATTTCATTTGAAACCTTGGTTTCTGAATTCGTTTATTGATAGGTACTAAAATACGTTAAATAATATACTGAATATACCATACCATACAATACACAATTAACGTAGTCTTTATTGATTTGTAGTTACGATTTAATTGACTCAAATTAAAAAATAGCGCAATACTTGTAAAAATAATTCTATTAACGAATTCTGAGAATTTACCCGTTCATGTATTCTATTTCATAAAAAGTTATTACACAATTAACACTGTGTACAATAACGCAATCATCATTGTCTCGCAAACGAATAAATTCATTCGCGGGCTAATATTCTCAGGACCCAAATATATTATTTGTACAAAAGTGCGGTATGTGAAAAAAATTGTTGTAGAGATCATAAATTACCGTAAGAATTTACCAAGGTGAACATATTTACAGCCTTCTGTCTAAGCGACGAGGAGATGCGTGTTGAAATCATCGGCTGTGAGTTTAATGAATACAGTGTAACTAAATTGTTCAATATACTCGTAAGCTTACCATTAGGCTTCTAACTATCCGTAGTTACGAGTGGCTGTCTTTATACGGCGGTTTGAAACCAAAGGCGTTTCAATGTGACATGAAATTTGGCATAAAACAATTGTCTACACTGTTTGAAACCGCCGTTTAATACCGTGTAGCATAGCTTTTATTATTCAGATGCGTTCAAAGCGTTGTATAAATGGATCATCAAACGCTACCGCATCTCCTAAACCGCTCTACTGTAGTAACGGAATGGGTGGTCTTCGGATTCCTCAATACCCCGGAGCGAGTCGTGTCATGGAATGGACACAGTCTACAATGCCATCGATACGGTATGCTCTAACGAAAAGCAATTCTGTGATATTGGTCGTGCAAATCGTGAAACACAAAAGTGTTGTAAGCGTTAAATTTGTAATTTATGCTTACCGCACGCAATGTCGATATTTCCAATAAACGACTAGTCGATATCCACTCGCTTCGGTGAACGCAAACAGAAGAAAATTGATATTTTAAATATTTTATTTGTCATCAAAATTTCCTTCGTCTTAAGCAAATCCTTTAGGATTTTTTGTAACCAGGTTCTATTTATAAGTTAGTAAATACAGATATTTTCCTTCACACATGAACTGGGTAAGCTGAAAGAGATCACTTATAGGGATAAGCTCGCCTTTGTAAATTAGGGCATGACTCACAAATGTAATTTTTCTCTTGTGTGCAGTAAAGAAATCATATAATTCATATTCGGAACTGGCTTAGGTATTTCCTTTAAGAATATGTATAAAATATCGTCATAATGTAATTTTATCAACATTAAAGCGGTTCAATTAGAAAAAGGGTAACATTCGGTGCTACAAGTAAGGTACTTTCCCGTTTATAACATTAGTATGAAACTATGGATAATATAAATAGCAGCGTGTGATACAATCACATTAGCCATCACATTATACATAGATGACAACATGAGTTAACTGAATAATATAAAATTGAAATTTGAATCGAAAAAATTCCGTAAATCTTAGAACCTTATCTAAACGACTATTTTCTACTATTTGCTACTTACAATAATATTGAACATACCTTTAGCAGTCGTGCTCACGTTTTTTGTCAATAAGATCAAGATTACACACGTTTGTATGTATAATCTTACGCATTATCTTAATACACGGGAATAGTTTAAAGAGTGATTTTATATTTAACATTACTTTAGTAAATTATATCAATTAATAAAAAAATATATATGTATGTTGGTGCGTGGAAAACTGAAAAATAAACTTTAAACGTAATATTTAATTTACCTTTAATAACTTCAAGGAAGAACCCTTGCTCAAACCTTCGCTCGTGTATTAATGTTGCCATGTCCATCTCACCATCCATCCACTACACCCACGATTTATAACGCAATTAAATTGAAAACGGGTTTTATTCATTTGCATATCCTTCGCCGGCTACGTCGTCTTAAAATGATATTGGAAAATACAAGAAAAAAATACGCATAAAATTGTCCCGTACAATATCAACATCTTTATTATATACTAGCCGTTGCCGCGGCTTCGCCGCCTGGAAATCAGTGTGTCTCAAAGTTTTCCCCGCGTAAATACTGACTGAACGTGCTCCAGAACCTCCTCTATCTTTCAGTGAAAGTCCTCAATCTGTTTAGCTGTTCCGGAGATTAGCACAGACCACAGACAAACAGATAGAGGAGAAGTGCGACGTGGACGCCGCCCGACCCGGCATGTCATGAAATTTGCCTTTGGCTTGCGTAGATAATATTTTTTGGGTGGCTTAAATCTATAATATCTTCTTAAGTATTTATCCGATTCAAATAGTGTAAAAGACAATTTTGATCTATATTAAATGCGAAGCTATCGAACGCATATTAAGATAAGGATTCCAACAAACTCCTCAGCTTTATTACTATTAGTATAGATTTCTCTGCCAACGTTTGTGAGGGACCCCAAAATATTTGGTAACAGTGACCTAGCCGTGTTTCTTTACAATCTCGGTTGCGTTGCTGTTATCTGTCTCTTATATTTTTGCATTATATTTATTACATAATTCGCAGATGACCTGGATGTGCTCACAGACCTATATAACTTGTAACTTTTAGGACAAACTGTTACGTTCGTATCCACCTTAATCATATTTCATACTGAACGGTCGCAGGTTTTTAAAGTTAATTATATTCTTTTGACTCCATTATATAAGTTTAGCCTCGTTAGTCGAGACGATTTATTAACGTTATTACAACACTGTTTTGTTTCGTGATTGCTTAAATTTTTAATGGATTTTGTTTCTATTATGTATTTCTTTCAGCCTTTTAACTACCGCGTTTGTTTTTGTTTTTTTTTTTTTTAATTTTATTTACGATAATGATCGTGATATATTTCAATAACGTGAAGCGCACACCAGTCTGTTCAAATTTACTACCGGATACGGATTGCCCTTGGTTTCAGCGGCCGTTAAATTAATTATCACACACGTATTCCTGTTTCAGTTGTACATTAGTGCCTGATCTGCTTTTTGGCAACGGGGAAAACCTTCATAGGCATATTTAAACATCCTGAAATCCTGAATCCTGAAAGCGATCATTGAATGTTCTAAAAAATTACAAAAATAAATTCTAATTGCAAATTGTAAAGGGGAATCCGAATTTGCGGAAAGATGTCCGTAAAAACAACGTATTTTCAATGATAAAAACTTGATATCGTTAAAAGTCTTATGTGTACCACAAAACTGATATATATGTATTATGTATGTGAAATATAATGGATTCTGTGTAACGATTATATTGTACATGGTCTGTTTGGGACAAAAACATGATAATACACTTGAATCTGAGATTATTTACGAGCCCATGAACAATTAATATCAGCTTACCTGTTGTTTTTCGTATTAGGTATAACAATGTTTTAAACTGAACTCTCATAGCTGGGATATGTCGGTTTCTGTATTATAGATACCTATTATTTCGTTGTTTTCAACGTTTTCTATGTTTTTATTTTCCTACTTATATTTATTTACCAACGAGTTTACCTGTTCATAACTGTTTTTCTAAATCTGTCAACAGTATTATTTGAGTTTTCATTACGATAAGTTTACGTTTAATATATTTACGACATACAATACAAGTACCCTACAAAAGATGACTCGGCAACGTGACCCAATACTATGTCTACTGGTATTATATGTTTACTTTTCTTATACGATAGATGCTCCCAGTTTATTCGTCGGAGAATAATATTCTATTGATTGTTATAGAGATAACTAACACACGATAAACCCGAACAGGAAATCGAGTCAGTCTCACATACCACAAATGTTAATAAAGCCAATGACATATTTAACCATAAATGGATTTTTGTAACATACGAATTTCACGATCTCATCTTTTAAAAACGTCATTGATCGATTCAATTATAAATACAATGGAAACGCATGATTTAATAAACTATTAAGAATGCTTGGTATTCTAATGATTCGGCAACAAAGTGCAAATAAACGAATATCTAAGAAACAGTCAGTGTGTGAATAACAAATTTTATTATTTGCTAACATTACCTAGATATGAGTCGAGAATTGTTACTCAACGTTAAATTTATCTCGCCAATAAATAAATAAAGAGATTCGTTTACCAATTTGCAAATGTGTATAGATTTTGAATTACATATTGGGTATTTATTTACCTCCACTGAAAATAACAATTGCTCGCCAAACGCAAGCTTTCCGCCTTCACATGCCAATCCACCGTGTCACAGATCGATCACCAGTTTATTTATTCTTATCGCCAACGAAATGGGTACCGGTTTCGTATGTTCGCTCGCGATGTTATTAAAACTATTATGCGGGATAACAGCGGGCGCGCACTATCCGCCGCGGCCGTCAAGACACTGGCTGCTCTCACGGCCGCCACTACGGCGACTCGCCGACGCGGTTCTAGCAAGGACTTGTGTCACACCACGTAACATGTGCTGTACTTGACCGTTCGCGCCGTATGCACTTCCAAATCGCTCGGACCTCGCCAGAATTAGACGCTCCGTGCGGCGTGTGTGTGCCCACGTCATTATGGCGCACCGAACGTTTTACACTATTCACTCGAATCTCGAATACGTGCGAATCTGAATACCAAATGCCTGTTTGCCGGCGACTGTTTTTCGCTTACATTCCACACGTGAAGGGTTCAGATCTAAAGGCGAGTGCGAGTGCGGCTGTGCGATTGCAAAATTTAAACCGGTCCACAAACTCGACCTCAACGTTCGCATGGTCTAAAATGTCTAAATCTCACTCGACCAGAAAGTATATTGTTCATAATTTGCATTTCTTATTAAATCGCAAATCTACATAATTATGCTGTTAAGCATTTATTTCAATCAGTTGTAATTGTAATCAGATATATTTAGTTTTGTGTCTGGTTATCATTATTATGTGTCTAGGACGGTCAAACACGTTTTGTGAGTTCGTATTTCATTACATACCATACGAGAGGGTTTTACCGGTACCTACATCATCGATAACTAAGCCTTTTATATTCACTATTACATTTGGGATTTCCCATAGGGTAAAATGGGGAAGAGGCTTCAGGGAAACTTATTCCTGACTATCGAATGTATTATATTTTTCGGAAGTAAACAACCTAGTCTTCAAATTGACGACTGTAAAAAGTATAAGAATTGTTTGCTGAATTTGCAAAAATTGTGTACTTACCCAATTAAATAACTCATTAGTGTCATTTTCAATCAATTTGACCACCAGCGGCCATCAAGCGTACGTTACGTATGCGGTAGTACGTTTCGTTGCATCGAATAACATTCATTGCATCAAATAATGTCATCCGGCCGATAGTTAGCTGCAGTATTGGCCGTGGCCATCAACCACTTGGCTCCCGACCTACGGGTTCAGACACATTACAATGACATTAAATCATCAACGCCGACGTTAATGTAGATACAATGTGTGCACCGACTTACGTGTAGGTACGTGACGGGCAGTGTTTGACAATAAAAATGTATTCTTCAATGCGATTCGATGAAGAAGAACATTACACAAGCACCACCTTTTACGGGGACCCTTCATATACTCGTACCTTACATTTATTCATCTGTTGTCGCGATCAACGAAAGGTCGACTGGTAGAGAATTCCAAAAGGCATAAAGTCGTACGTAACAATCAAAGATGAATTAGTAAATCTACGTTGCGTTGTCAACTTTCAGTGTGATTGCGGCTGAAATTGGAAACGTCATTTTATCGTGAAGCAGTTGTTCAATACAATTTGGGTTTCGGTGTGAAAGGTGTCTCAGTCTTCAAAAGTAGAAGAAGAGTAGTCTATGACTACTAATCTCAAACTGAACAAGGAATATTCTTGACATGAATTCACACAAACAATCTTACAGTACCTGCTATATTAAGGAAAGTTGCAGATGTCCAAGGTCGGCACTGGCCACTTGTGACTGCTGCTATCTCGTTTTCTAATTCCATTAAAAATAATAATGCTATAAAAAGATGAGTCTAGACTAATTACAAATAAGTGTGTTAAAATAAAAAAATCACCTGTAACATTTTTTTTAACTATTCGAAATCTTATTTACATATCGAATATCTTTCGAGCTATTTTTCGCTTAAGTGGACCTAATTGCTGGTTAAGCGATCGTTATACCACTTAACAAACGAGTTGGCGAGTGGTTAAGTGTATAATTGACTTCCTATCGGTTGAGTAAGTATTCTTAAATATCGCTTACGGTAATGGTGCAGGAAAACAACATGACGAAACCTACCGAGTTGAACCTTTTCAACATTTTCTTTCATTGCTATGGTCAAAACGAGATTACGCACAAAGGGTAACATAATGGGTAATGAGTTGTTGAGGTCTGCCTGCGTGCATGCGTGCGTTTGCGCGTGTGTTTTAGCTTAATGTGTATCTACAAAAAACACTCACTATTTGTTTTAAGTAGCAATAACACTAAATACACAGACTTCTGAATGGCAGCTCCGGTTATAAAAATTAAAAATAGTCATACAATTAATCATTAAAATTGAAATGCTGGACGGATAGAAAAACGAATTTGCAATAAATTCATTGCTTGTTGTATACGTCGCTCTAAGAAATGAAACAAGTCACATAAATATTTTCTGTTTTTTTTCACGTCCTTTTAATGACGTTTCTATCGCCATTAAATTCGTTTATAAGTTGACATAAAATAAAAACTTTTATGGCTTTGTCAAGTGCCTATTGCTTGCTGATCTAACACTGAGACAACGCAAATAAGAGGTTTCGTTTTACGCAATTCATTGCTGACACATTTACGTAAATAGATGCAACATTCTAATTTACTTCCTTCTAAGTATGATTTCTTTGGGTAGATATTATTATTCTGTATAATCAATAGCCTTACCTCGATTTGTTACATAATGCTTCATATTTGAATTTTTGCATTAATTAACAGTCATAAATTACGATAACAATATCGTGAAACAAAATTTTCTTTTTTGATGTATTGACATATTTCATATAATTTAGGTATATACCTAAGTATCGTTGTCCTAAACTAAATCGATCGGTTCGAAGGGTTACGTAATCGTGAAAGTATAGGTACAACTTGTAATTCATAACATTAGTTGTACATTGACAGGAGAGCTGTGCGTCGCGCATTCTCAATGCTCGCGTCTAAAGGATGGCTTGGATTTATTTGGTCATCGCGCTCAACGAGCAACCAGCGTCAGAAGTTCAACTCGCCAATAAACATGCGAACACATTTTATTTATAATTCTACTAATATTATAAATGTAAAAAAGTTTGTGAGCATGTATGGATGTTTGTTACTCTTTCACGCAAATACTACTGAACCGATTACGACGAAATTTGCTATGTAGGTAGCTGAAGACCCAGAATAACACATAGGCTGCTTTTTATCCCTGTGTTTCCGAGGGATCGGGAGAATTGGTAGGACTTTGTATCCTAGAATTCTCCCGGGGTCGATATTTAGGCGGGAAAAACTTTGTGAAACACTGATTTCCACGCGAGCGAAAGCGTGGATACATCTAGTATTCTCATAATTACATCGCACTGGCTGCATACGGTTGTAAATACAAGGAGTGGCATCATATCCCGAAAGGGGAATACCGTTGCGTTCCGTATGGCCATACCGGACTCCTCCAACAGTGCAGGGAAAGGCCACATAACCGGGTGTCTCTCCCGAAGCCACCAAGGTACCATGGTTCCCCCTTGGTCCCGAAAAATCGTCTTTCCATCATCCGGATCCCCTTGGATGTACTTGGATAACTGATTTATTGTACGACTCATTGCGACGCCGGTCATCGTGCAACTAATTGTTGCTGCCGACACACCTGTAATGAATGACAAGCCGCCAGACTCTTCCGTTACCTCGTTCGCATGATTGTTTCCGCAGTTACCCAATACTTGAGTAAGCATAACGTGAGATACTTTCGTGATCGCAGTCCAGAGGCTCGCCTTACTTTCTATGTAGGTACATATAATAATTTAAGTCTGTCCAAGGTCGTGTTGAGAATGTGCCGCCGCCGAGCCGATAGCTATTGCAAATTGGTCGTGTCATTTAAATGTGTATTCGTATAGAGTTTATTTTGTGTTACTGAAAATGCCACTTGACATTATGTTTGCCCCTTTTTATGGCAATTGTTGTCGGTGTTCAATTAAGATTTTGAATAAATAAAACAGGTATTGATCTCAAAAGTTCACCAAATATTGCCTATTCTCGTCATCATTGTCATTGTCAACCCTTTCAACGTCCCTCTATTAGGAACCGGTCACACGAATTGCAGAAAGAAAAAGGTTAAAGTCACATGATTTTCATAGACTCGGTCCATGGTAGTCAATTAGGATATTACATGCTTACATACATATGCTTTAGATAATTATGAAGAACTAACATGTGTAGATTTTCTCATGATGTTTTCCTTCAGCATTATCGTCATACTGCCTCCTTCTGCAACATAAATAATCGAGAACGGCTACTCCAAATATGTTTTATGTATTGTATATAGGTATCTTCTTGCCTGTCTTGTAGCGCTTAGCTTTCGACCCAGATAAACAATGCGTCAGTTCCATAGCGAACTACACTCTCTTAGCGAATGAATAACGTAGCTCTGACCTAGTGGGATTAGGAAACTTGGGGCGTAGATAACAACATTTTTAACAATTTATTTAATCTTGATCTTACAAAAAAAAATACAGGAGATTATTATTATAAGCAGGTAGTGGAATGGATTGTACCGGATGGACTAAATTACTTCACTGGACTTATACATATTATCAAATCACTGACCACTTTTCTAATCCTAATCCTAATAATATGGCGAAAATGAATGTTTTCATTGTTACAGTTAACGGACATAGTAAACGCGATGTCCTCGCGAGGCGAGCTCCCCCTGGAGCTGGCCTTGCGGGGGCGGAGCGCGTCCATCGCGACCACCCTGCTGCAGCACTGTGCCGACGCCGACGCGAGAGGCCCTCGCGGCCGGACACTACTGCACAGGGCCGTGGACGCGCGGGACGCGTTTTCCGCTAGATTCCTAGTTGAAAACGGCGCAGACCCTAGTCTAACAACAAAGTAAGTTCACTGCGCTTGGTAATAATTTGAGCGCTGCATCTACACTGGAATAATAATAATAGATGTATCATCAGGTATGTTATTGGTACATCAGCATATGGTTTTCTAATCACAAAGATAACCGTTGATTGGCAACGATCCGTACTCGCCCTGCTCTTCAGTACCGACATATATGTACGTATGTACTTACATCCAAAATGAAGGCAGCTTCTAACTGTAGTAGCGCCATCAGCACACTCATTTGATCCACCTGTTTCAGGGAGGAAGGCGACACTGTACTTCACCTCATAGCGGCTCTTACGCCGAGCTCCTGTGACCCGGAGACGATGGACCAGATGGTGGAAATCGCCGAAATGGTCGTGCAAAAGAGTGCTGAAATCAATCGTCAAAATAGAAAAGGATTGTAAGTGCAATAGGGCTCTGCTAAAGTTTCCAGCAGAAACGTGTCTCAATCTAATTTAACAGCATTTCCGTTACTTCACAGCGCACCTCTTCATCAAGCGGTCATAGCCAGGAACCAAAGAATATTCGAGCTGCTACTCAAACAGCCTACAATAGACACTAACCTGAGAACGTTGTCAGAGGAACACCCGCCGCTGTACTACGCCCTGGTCGACGACAGACGCGCCTCGATCTCGTCCAGCGAGACGTTGGTCATGAACGGCTCCAATCCCTTCGACACGCCCGTCACCAACAAGAACGCATTCACCGAGGATCCGGTTGAAGGCAAAACGGAAAATGTCGTCGAAAGAGAGTTCGCCGCGAAACTGTTGGAGAAAGGCTGCCAACCGAACCCGCTGTACTCGGGCTCGGGCGACAGCCTCCTGCACATTTTGGCTCAAGGATGGTTCGAGGTGACTTTCTATACTTATACTTTTTAATATTATAAAGCTGAAGTGTTTGGTTGAACGCGCTAATCTCGGCAACTACTGGTTCGAATTGAAAAGTTATTTTTGTGTTGAATAGTCCATTTATAGAGGAAGGCTATAGGCTATAGGCTATATAACATCACGCTATGACTGATAGAAGTGGAGCAGCAATAACAAATGTTGCAAAAAGGGGAAAATGTTGATTTCCACGTAGGCGAAGCTGCGGGCACAGCTAGTTACCTAAAATATTTATTTGTTATTTGAATATACTGTGCTCAACACAAAACCGCATTTTTTTATAATCGCATAATTTATTTACGGTTGTACTTGAATTCTCCAATAAAGTCAATAGACAATTCTAGAATTGCGATCGCTATTCAAAGAGGCACAAAGGCCGTACGCCAATGTTTATTCTATAAACCTTGACTTGATTTGAAAGACGTCACAGAACTGCAAATATCTTTGTAATATAAATATTATGTTAGGTTAATACGAGCTAGATCGTTGTGAATTGACTAAATTGTTTTATACCTACAGAAGATCCTTAGACAATTTATTCTTTCCGTTCCATTCTCCGTCGTAAGAGTTTTTGCCATGTAACTTAGGTCATTGACCTATAACGCTTTCTGGACTAGTGCTTGTACCTAGTACACCCGTAAGCATAAACAGCTGAGGCGACAAAAATGTCTACTGACATTTTTAGACGTCCGGTATCCCGGCGAGATATTGCACTGAGCGCATTGTCTAATTGTGTAATGGATACGCTATACGGTATTAAACAGCGGTTTGTAAAAGATGTTTAAAACGAAGGGCGTTTTGAATGTGACATGAAATTTGGCATAAAACAACAGTTTGAAATCTCTATTGTATCTGTATATGTGTATCATACGTCTAACGCATCGTAATGCGGTGTGACGGCCAGGAGTCGGCGGTGTTCCTGACGTCGCACCTGCACGGCGAGCTGAACCACTGCAACGAGGCCGGGCTGAGCGCGCTGCACGCGGCGTGCGCGCACGGCCTCACGCGGCTCGCGGCCGCGCTGCTCGAGCACGGCGCGCGGCCCAACCTGCAGACCGCCTACGGGGAGCACGACGACACCGTCTACAGGTAAACGAAAACCCGCCGACGACAGACATCTGTGTGCGCCTATACCGAGTTTTACATATCGGCTCGATCGTGATAACGTAAACTACAATTTGTATGGGAATTGAAACAGCGCCAACTGGTGCCACTCACGGGAAGCAAAATTTTGCGAGTGCTAGTTTTTTAAGCGTCCAATGGCGAGCATTGAAGGTCAACTGGTACTTGTCAGTGAGAACATTGTCGCATGTGATTGGTTAGTTCAATAGCGTTACCATAACGAAATACAAAATTTGACATTCGATACGCCAATGAGATGGCAACTTACACTCACTTCTCGACGCGTTTGGCGAGTAAAATATTGAAAACTCTGAATCAGCACACAGCTTTACTTTGACTTTTTATCAAAATGAAAAATAATAGACAAACATGCATGAGGAATTATTTTAATGTCAGTTATAATAAAAACCATTGGTACAATAAAAATTCGGGTCAATGCACTCTATCATTTACAAATCTTTTTGGTTATCACTCGGTGTTGTTTCAGTTGACTCAAAAATCTATGAGGCCCATTCAGAAATCAGCATTTTTCGTTACCTACAATGGTCGCGTATATCGTAATAATTATATAAATAGGACGCAATACTTTATTTCCCACCGGCCTGACCAAGTAAACAGGTAAGTTTAGCTACATCCGGGTTTTTTTAATCTGTGATCACTCCACCCATCGGGACTTCTTCCTTATTTTCTGCGTTATCGTATTTGGGTTCGGTGTACCTATGCAAATAGAATAATATTAATAACAATAAACCATTATTTGTGTACTTCCTACGGTCATTTACTTTAAGAAGCTACCAATACCTCCTTTAAGCACAATGTGCCTGTTTTTTTTATATTAGAATAGAGCAGCAAACGAGCAGGCAGCAGTCACAAGTGGCTGCCGCCGCCCATGGACATCTGTAACCGACTGCTAACAGGGCTGTAGGGACTGTTAGTGTGAATTCAGTTAGTATAAGATGTTAATAAGAATTAGTTGGTGAGTATTTAGTAACAGGACTGCAGGAAAGGGACTATTAGTGATATTAGTATGTGTTAGTAGGTGCAATTAGTAAATGTTAATAGTTACCCTATGAGAAGTTGGTCACAGATGCGTTGCTACTTTTGAGGACTGAGATGGTCGCCTCTGGTATACAAGTGGATCGGAATCCACACCCTACACCCTTCAGACCGAAACACAATTGAAACAACTGTTTCACTGCAGAAATAGGCGTGGCGGTGGTGCTTCCTTGGACGAATGAGAGGAGACCCGGTCCAGCGGCGGACCAACAAAAAAGGGGTCGAACAACATCACGTACTGCTCCAAAGGCGGGCACATGAAGTGGCGTATGTTCCTCGGCATGAACACGTCGGCTTGCACCTTGCTCACGTCGACGGCGTAGTCGATAAACTCCCTCACGACCTCCTCCGGGACGGGCGCTCCTATCCCGGGCACCGCGTACACCAGCGTTATCTGGAGACACGGAGGAACGAGCAATGTTTGAAGATTGTTTGACATTTCATATCCATAACAGATTTCGAACGAGGCCAAAGTGAACAGGCTTTTTCTACAAATAAACGGTACATTATAAATTTAATATTAAAGCGTAAATAAAGTCTGTATATTGAAAGTTCTTTCACCTTGAAAAAGTTGAAAGCCAGAAAATAATGAAACTTATTTTAATGTAATTTATGGATTGCCCCTTATATAGCGGGATATTCCTGCTGTAAGTAATGCTAAATGAGAGAATATTACTTCAGGCAGAGGCTGCTCCTCTTCCTCCACTTCTTCAACTTCGGGAACGATCACGTCCATGTTTTCATCGAGAAAATTCTCCAGAATGTCTCGTATCATGGCGACTTCTTCTGGCTTTGCCTAAACACGAGTGTAGCGTTAGAATGAAATATATACAGGCATACAAAAGAAATATGACTGAGAATATATTAACTCTTTGAAAATTCCGTCAAAACAAACGTCTTTTGGATTTACTCTTGAAGAAAGACGCAAAAAGAGCTCTTCCCCAAAACCGACACTGCCCTAGCGACTCCTCGAATGTTGGAAATATCCATAGGCAGTGACCACTTATGATCAGGTGACCTTCCGCCTGTTTGGTGGGCAGAATTGTAAAAATAAAATATTTCATCAGTGATCACGCATGCTCAAGTGTTACAGGTATTCTGGACTGGACCTTTTCATACGTCTATCATTTGTTCAAAGTAAGTATATCTAATTCTACACAGTTACAATTATATATAACTGGAAAGTAATCAGCCAAACGGGGTAAATAAGTGAAGCCTACAAAGGTATTGTTCACAGTTGCGATAGACAACTTCAAAAGCTTTTCATAATTCCACGACTTATGAAAATTTACTTGTTGTACTGTGTTATCTAGCATAGCTTATAAGGCCGTAAAAAATGCAGCCAGATTACCTTCTTCTTCTTCAAATCCGGATCGGGCAGAACAGCTATTTGCCCGTTTACATAATCCATTATTTCTTTTTCTATATCGGCAACGATAAACTCTCCGCTAGTACTGGACATCTGACGGCCGGCAACCATGCCTGTTTTATAACAACTTATTCAGTATATGAGACTTCTGAAACCTGGAACTAGTCTAGACACGCTTTAAACATTACCAACATAAAGGCACAAATAAATACTGTACTAAATTTTTGTACTTATATTTGAATATTTTTGGAACGAAGTTCCTTACGGCAGGCTTGGCGGAGATAGGTATTTTATACGGGACCGAACCAACGAAAATATGAGACTAAAATATAACGGAAGTGGGTAACGGAATTCGTATAAGTACAAGCAAGCGAATAGTGTATAATTTAAAAAAAAATCTTTTTACCATTACTTTATTTTTGGCAAATTATGTTGCTTC